>JAUTBT010001364.1:0-10691 GCA_032361225.1 Lepetodrilus schrolli | reverse complement strand
ATTCAAACAAAGCGATGTCTTATCTATCTACGGAGGTCCATTTTGATTGATGACATGTGCATTCCGAGGAGAATTTTAAGATTTGGTGTCAGGTTGTCTGCCGCTGGAGTTTGCGTTGCACTTTGCTCCCATAGCCTCTATAGGAGGATTATGGCCAGTGAAGTGAATATAGGGAAGCATTATCACTACCCGGCCATAAACAGGGCCAAGTTACCAGCATGATTTCCGGAGCGTAAGGATTTTTACGATAAAATTTATTGATTTCCTTAGGTCACATGCCGGTAACAAATTTGTTCAAAATGGTAATAGATCTTCACAATACTTGTAATAAAAAGAATTTGCTAATAAATATATGGCGAACGCGACCATATGGAAAACTGAAAATTAACTTTGATGAAGGAAAATAGCTTATCAAATGAAACCTTAATCAATGACTGGTATTCTTCTTTCAAACGTTGTACCCACAACTCGCCATCACGGGGACTTGCTTTCGTTTTAAGCAGAGGAATCTGCGCGAGAGTGCGTTTTGTTACTTCGTCCACCATGTTGATCCTAAATTAGGATGTGAGTTACTTCCCCCTGGCGAGACAGTGCGAGCACTGAGGACGGGTTAACTGTCTAATATTCAAGCGTAAATGCTCTATAATTTTGCGATGCGCAAGTAAGATATTGAACCAGTATATGGTTTATTTTTAGGCCATCTGGGATCCGATCCGATACTTTGATTTCGGATCCCACTTTCTAATCCTCCTACTACTATGTTTCATCAAATAAATCTTATATATTCTTCACTGAAGATTTATTTAATGAAACATGTAGGAGGAGGATTTGTATTTCAAGATATATATTAATTACTGTACACTAGATTTAAATACCAATTCCGCCCAGTACATATTTCCACCACTATCAGATAGTCTCAAATTGTATGGTCAAGTGCAGGAGGTCAAATGTAGATTAATCACAATATATATTTTTTACATCAATGTTCAGCATTGAAAAAAACATATATTGATTCCTATCTCGCTAACTTGCACTTCCATGGGATGCTAGCCAACAACAATGACAAACGATCTTATTACAGCAGTAAAAGTAGACGACATCATTTTCCCGAAACAAAAGAAATACGGAAACGTTGTTGGAGTCATCTAAAATTAAAATCAAATATTTCATTTGCAAAACTTTTATTGCTTATACATGTATTTCTTTTTTTTAAAGGGTAGTTTAAATACCTATACAATTGTATGTTTAAATGTTTTTCAACACGATTTATTTGTGGAAAAAGAAATATTAGCATCTACAAAACGTCCGTCTCTCTCTCTCTCTCTATCTCTCTCTCTCTTCGCTCTCTTCTCTCTCTCTCTCTCTTCTCTCTCTCCCCCCCCCCCCCCACGTCATGGATACTATAATGAATTAAACCATTTAGTTTTCACACAAATTACACACTGACATTATTAAGAATTATGTCAAATGTTTAGATTAAACCATCCATAGATTCCCAGTGCAACACGTGGTCGCTGAAAATGTGTTGACGTAATCACAGAAAAATGGGGCGGCATTTGATCGGCGATTGCGTGCTTATATCATTTTGGACTTTACATGGAATTGTGACCAACGAGAGTCGTTGATTATAGTGGTGTAGTATAATCGGAATTAATTATATTCCTGCCATTATACTGGCAAATAGTAAGTATGAACACACAGTAAGTATGGCCACTCCGCGATATAATAATATGTATGCAATTTAAGTAATCAGTCCAACAATCTTTTCTTTATCCTACCGGTACTCCGTACATGCATTGCAGATATGTTGATATAAAATATAAATGGTAAGATAAGTGAAAGATGTACATTTCAAACATCATCAGAGTTGTGGGGGTATGGTTGGCGGTGGGAATAGCATCCTTTGGACTAGAGAGTAGACCTCACTGTGAAAAAATATATATATACCATCGTAACAATTTAAGGGAATGATGATATTGATATTTTAAAAAAAATTTAATTTCAACCAGTATGCCAGAACTAAATCAAGTCATTATACATGCGACAAAAATTCAGGAGTAGCACTGTATACATTGCACATGCTTTCACGTGTCGTTTTAGGTTATCTCCCTTTAAACTACACAAATAAATCAATCAACAATCCATATTTATAGAATATGTGTTCCCTTTATTTTTTTTACGGTATAACATTAACATATGTTGTTAGTTTCATTAATATATTTTATGTTCTTTAGTTTACGTATTCTATAAGCAATAGAAGCATTAATATTTTAAAAATACATAATAATAATAATTATAATAATAATAATAATATAGTAGTTACTAATACTTCTGAATACAGCAGGATTTGTATTTGAATAATATTAAGAACCATATAAAATATTACTATTTTACATAAACTCTGAAAGGACACGTCATCATAATATAGCTTAAGAAAGTTCTAAATCTATCGACAAATCCAGGAGGTATAGTGATAGTGTGTCAGATGTAAATATTCTGTATATTGTAAATAACTGCCATGTGTTTGATGAATAAAACTCCACAATTTATATACCTGTCTGTGTTGTGTTTGCTATATAAAACAATAGGTAATTGGGTCAGTATAAGTATATAGAATAGGGTATTTATTCAGCCAGTTACGCTTGGTTAGGTTTCTATAGCCAAGCTTGTAATGCCCTGTCGGTTGTATTCCTGCATGCATTTCTCAATCAGTCTCTCCTTCACTGATTGGCTTAATTGTTTTCTTACTAACTTCACTATGCACTATACATCAGTCGATACACATCAGCCGACAGAACCACATCATACCTAGATCCCAATATTCATATTCAACTTTACAGTCCAATTGAAGTGAGGAATTGAGTCATACTTAGTTAAAAGGTTAGTAATAATTCAATGTGTAAATAGAATGTTAATTAGGTTTTAAATGATTGAATGCATTGAATGGTTTTGTGTGCAAGGGTTATATCAATTCACAGTAATGCTATTATCATATTTAGTATTCAAAATAAATGTCTAACACTAGGTTAGCATATAATATATGTAAATTGCTAGTTTCGTTCTGAATGAATGCTGGAATGCTGGAATGAAGAAATGAATGAGTTAGTGTGATTATTATTCAGTTGTGTGCTTTACTTTGTCTACTCATAGTAATTAATGAATATAGTCTGTTTATATATACTTGAATATTCAGGAATAACATTGTTAGTATCTTTCGTCATGAATGTTATTCTGTTCATGCAATACGTTTATATTGTCATTATTCCTTACCCATGTTTATTTGTGTATATAGGTTTATTGTCCTACGTCGCAGTGAAGTCAGTTATCAACTAACTGGTTATTTCACCTCAGTGCCACACACAGGGTTAGTGTCAAATTGATTGTATATGTGCATAGTGGTTTAAATGCCAATAAGTAAATTAATTACATCCATATGATGTAATTCGGAATGTATAGAGTACTTGTAAATTATTAATGTTAAACCATGTTTAACATTTATGGCGTAAATGCGTGTCCTTATTGCAAATGGTTATTCCAATACAGAAATGCTACATTCTGTATCTATTTGGTCACATGTTCATATATATTCTTTTAATGGCTTATCAGTGTTTAAATATGTTATGCATTGATGTCTTATTATATTATAGTTATTATTTTATACATGTGTGTTTCAGGGTGTGTCAATAATATTGATAAAGTTGACTGATACAGGTCTTCATACCCACTGTCATTACGATCAGCAAAATAAATCTCACAACCCCCGTGACCCGTGTTGGACTTGTGAATCACCCCAATACTACAGCGGATACATTAGGTTGCGCACGGATCTACAAATGTGGCTACTGTCGACTCGGCTCGTTTATTTGTTGAGTTTCCGGCTTTGGATCCGAAGTTAAACATGACTTCCAGCTAGTCGTACGGGACTTGCCCATTGAACTAGATTAATCTCGCCGTTGTGAGGCGTCTCTTCATCACCGCGAAGCCGCCACTCTTAGCCGACCTCAACCCTATCTACTGCCGACCAACGATTTTGTGCGTCATGCCATTAACAACTAAATCCGAAACTATTATCTACCGAGTCGTCTCAGTGCAATATTCCGAAAGTAGTATCGTGTAGTGACGACCAAGCGATATTACCCCAATATACAATCCCGCTACCAACAATCTCGGTAGAGACCGTGCCATGTGGTCACGATGGTCGGTTTTACCCACCTCAACCGCATATTTTGTCGAAAATCCGAAGTTAGGATAATTAAAAGGCCCATAGTTAGGGATCCGAAAATGACGGCGAAAGAGTACTCGCTAGGCCTGATTTCACAATACGCCGATCAAACAGCCGCTGTAGGAGAGTTGAGCGGAGGGATTCCTCGGAAGATCGACGTCGATTCGCACTTCTATGTGGATCCGAAATTAAGAAATAATCTCCATACAATGAAGTGAAATCCGATTTTATCAGTGTAACCTGAGCCCGCTCCCCCGATGTGATCATTTCGCGCTTCTCGGGGCACAGCAAGTGGTTTTGTGGGAAGGGAGAAAGAAAACTCGACGGTAGTGAGGAAGAAAATTTGCAAGAGCTTAGCCATACCCAAGAACACAGGGCTCGCTACACAGGAGCTGCAATCTAGACCGGGCTCGCTACGCGGAGCTGCGATCTAGATAGCAGAGCTCCGTACCGACGGCAAGCAGACGCCTATTATATAAATAACACCATTCGCTTGCGTTGTAAATCGAGGAATGATGATGGATTTAGACATTGAATATATATTATTATATGACCTAAGGCAAAGCTTTGTGTGCTCGCGAAGACTGCACACGTTACACTATTTATTATTGAATATCATATTATTATTACATATTCATTGACACACACATACACACACGCGCGCGCACACGCACCCACATTCGACGCATCGTTACAACCGATCGACCAGTGTGAGTCAAGCCTTTACGCTAAGTCGCGCATAACATTGAAACTGTTATTCACAGTAGGCCTGTTGAATCTACTCAAGGATTAAATGAAAAGGTGGGCCAGGACCGGTATTCACGAAGCATCTTAGATTTTTCTCAAGCCTTAAGAATTTTAACTCGCTAAGATTTCTTAATATCCATGACAACATTTTTAACTTTTAAGAAAATTCGCAAATATCCTTAAACAATCCAAGATGGCCGCTCCCATAACAAGGACGCACACTAGAAAAGAACATCAATTTTATTCCGACAGCGAAGTTCTAAGAAGGTATGCACTGAATAATGATGGTATAGACTTTGTGCTTGTCGTTTTAATTATGATTTGGAATCCCGAACCCAACAATTAAAGCCTGTGACACCAACATTGAATGGTGTAGACACCGGGCCTGCGTTGTTATAGCCTAGGCTATAGTAAAATATGCAACAATGTGTAGTCTAATGAGGATGGCTTCGGTATATTGTAAATTACTTGTGTGATCTAAAAGTATATTTAATTCAGCGCATTTGCAAGAGCATATACATGTATAACACATTACTTAATTATCCAGTAATACAGATTACCCAGATAGCCATCAGCCAGTGGCCCGACGGCGATTTTGGACGGCACCGCCACGAGCGGACATCAGCGGTCGGGCCGACGTCGGCTGTTAGCTGAGAAAAGCCAGAATTTTCTGATGAATTTTTATTCAACTTGACATTTTCATAATTTCAAATTAATTAAAACTTTATTATTATAAATGCTATACATACATGTAAAGAAAGTTCATGATACAAGGAACGGCGCGTAATACTTGTAAAGTTAGTGTATACAGGTAAGAAATGAAAAATAGTAAACCATTATGTAAAATCATTATGTTAAGGTTGTACACCAGGAAGATAGTCTAGACATTGAAACTCTCCTGATTGGTTGGCTAGTCGACGGTGGAAAATATTAGGGCAACAATATACTATGTATGCAATAGTACCTTTCTATAGCTTTTAAAGCTTCTTGGGACTTAATTTGTCGAATATACAGTTAAAATATGTATTCAATTAAATATGCACATTTATTAATATTTACACATTTACTTGTAACTATATTTTGTCGGCGTGCTTTAACCCAGTTCCCAAGCCATACTACGCATGCAATAATAGCTTTCTATAGCAACTGACTTCCTTGTACGCTCTCAAATTACAGTGTTATTCGCTCGTAAGATACACACTCGTTTCATAAAAATGGCATTACACGGAAGCTCTTTTTAGTATTTTCTATGTATTTATCCTGTGCATCTATCGAAATCAGAGATATGTGAAACTGACATAGCAGAATGTCTGCTGCTGAATTTTTTTCTCGCAAATCGTTGCCTGCTAACAGTTCTATGGCAGTTTTCATGGCTGTTTACAGGATGAGCTTCAGATGTACATTGCCCATATCAATAACCTTTACAGATTTTAATCAAATTAAATACTGTTTCTTTATTGTGAATACAGGTCAGGAATAATATAATATAATATTAACTGTATCATTATGTATTAATACGTTGCGACATCCTATATGAGAATCGTCATGCTTTGTATTGTGGTGTACCATCGTTGCAGGCATAATTAGAGCTACTCTCTATAGTCGTGTTCATTTAAATAGACCTCGTGTTTTTTTCAATTCATAAATTACACAGGTATCAGAGACGAGTTTGTTTATGTTTTGGTGAAAACGGACCAAAACCCCAGTCGATTCTGGGTATGTACCATCTCCAACATATGAAATGACGCTTTAGACGTGTTTTAAACATTTTCACTATATATAGTTCATTGTATCGGTTTTGGTTTCTACGTCACGATCTCATTATCATATTACCGACATGCCTCTGTGAACCTGGAGGATTTCTACCGGGTCACTATACTCTGTATCTGAAATCGGTGTCAATCTACTAGTATATGATTATTTCCGAGATATTGCGAGTCTGTTACGATTGTCCAATGCTATGCAGTTTGCATTTTTGACTTTGGTTAAAGTATACTAAACAAGCGAATAAGAAACATTAGAACATAATTTTTTACATATTATGGAGATTAGCCATGTCGATAGCTTACAAGTACAATAAATGGTTAAACGCACATAATTAATACAATATCAGTTTATATGCAAATTATCAAATGGATAGTATTAGTATAGACGCATCAAGATAAAGTGTAATCTGTATGAAAATGCGTTACTTTGTATTGCGACACATGCGACCCAAGGAGCGTCCGGTCTGCCGAAATCAACCAAGTTGGAAGGCGACCGAAAAAACAACCAACTCAAGAAGTATTGCGACACTAAACATTTGTTATATAAATGTTGTAAAAAAATGTTTTATGTATTGTCTTGGATTTGTTTCAATAAGAAGATATAGTTAAAAATATTAATTAAAACTTCTTACGATCATAATTGTGATAAAAGTGATACATTTATATTTATTTATTTTGCGCTAGTTTTATGTATGTAATTATATTATGTTTAGAATATAGAAACTATTTTTATTTTTAGTTTCAGTGCGTGTAATGTATGTGATATGTTGCATATGTTGCATATTGCAGGATGGTAGGGGCTTTCAAATTAGGAGTACTTTATTAAATTAAGGTAGATCCATATCTACAGTTGGAATACTATCGCTGTTAGAATCGTCACTGTCATCTGCAAGTGATGTTTACAGGAGGCATCTTCGCAACCAAAACTCCATCCTGTTCCTTGAATTCCTGTTCGATCTTTAAGGTGTGGCTGACAGCATCGGAGAACGTTTAACGAAAGCTTATTTTGCCGTCGTTTTTCTTTGCAACGTGACCATTTACCTGGCTCCATATCATGATCAGTTCAATAGGGTTCAGTTCAGAGTGTCTGGGCGGCAGTCAGAGACAGAGGTGGCCATGGAGTGCTGCTATACGATCTGTATTGAAGCATGACGCAGGCTTATTGCTCTTAATTACTTCATACAGTTCAGTTTTCGTCATTTCCTGAGTAATATTAATGCTTCGCTCTTCCAGCCATAACTGCCTATCGGCCTTCCTTGTGTTTGAATGGGTGAAAGATTCCCGCTGTGACGTAAAACAATAATTCACCTCCTTGTGTTTGACATTGGACATTTGGTATCTTCAGTCTTCGTGTTGTGATAACTAGCATCGTCCATGATAATCAGTGAAGGCTCTGGAAGACAAGGCATCAGTTGAGTTTCAAACCACTTTAAGACGTTGTCTTGGTTCATTTCGCCGTGATAGTCCCCGTCAGATCGTTTAGCAGAAAATACGAGTTCACATCCTTCTATGAGTCCATATTTATCGTACCCAGCATGGCAAATTATCAATCGTTGACCTTTTCCAGCTGATGATGTAAGCTTAGGTATGAGGCGAGAAGCGTCCTTCTTGTGCCTGTGGTTCTCCGCGCTTGATCCAGGATTCACGTCCGTCCAGTGTTGTGATGTTGTGAGATACATGTTCACCCATGTTTCATCCTGGTACACTATCAAGTAACCGAGTTCGCGGTAACGTTCTTTGGCGGATTACGTCACTACTCTCAAATATAACGTTCTTTGGCGGATTACGTCACTACTCTCAAATATTACGTTCCCTGTAGCAGACACGTGCTGGTACCTAAAGTCAAGTTTGTGAAGCACTCTTCGTAATGTAGAGATAGATACAAAGATATTGCAATCTTCTTGTATCGCCAAGTTAATCGTCTGCAACGTCGGAAGTTTTCCCTCTCTGTAAAACCGATACACTCTTCGCCTGATTGCATCTTTATCGAACGCATCCACAATGCCAGACATGGATTTCGATTTTGTCCCAGACATGGATCTCGATTTTGTCCCTGAGACATCTTTGCACCATTGACTTTCGACACTTTCACAGCAGCGGCAACTCTATCCAAAACGCGGTGAATTGCATGACGCGGTCGACCTCTCTGCAACTCATCCTGAAAATACTCGTACACACTTCGCATGTTGTGATACAAAGAAATTTATATAGTGAAAATGTTAAAAACACTTCTAAAGCGTCATTTCATATGTTGGAGATGGTACATAATCAGAATCTACTGAGGTTTTGGTCCGTTTTCACGAAAACATAAAGCAAATTCGTCTCTGATACCTGTGTAATTTATGAATTGAAAAAAAACACGAGGTCTATTTAAATGAGCACGACTATAGTCGGCATTCCTCGAAAATAATTATTTTAAAAAAGAAAATAATTGGAGATGCAGACGGGATTCTTAACTTATATCACGGCTTGTATATCTAAAACGCTTATCCGGGTGATGATAAAATGGTGAGATTGTAAATGATATTGCGCAAAGGTCCACATACAACTTGACCAATGATCTGGTTACGACATTATTAACAGTAGGCCCCTACGTAACCTCAGGCCAATATTGACACACTTCTGGTTCAGCAAAGTGACCATGCATGACCGCAAAGTGACCACATGGCTATTGTACACCGCCCAACCCCAACCCCCAGGCATCCATCCCCGGGGAGGTAGCGTACGACATACGGCAAGAACGTACGCAACAAGCGAGAACAATATCTTGGTGCTAAACCCGAAGATTAAGTTCGATAAATGACGCAGATCTGAAATCTCCACAAGACAGTTGGCTTGTTGACATTTATCTGGGTTTTCGTGTTCGACTTACTGGAACGAAATATTTCATTCTGGTCGTCGTAGTTGTCATGGCGACGAGGTAGTGAATTCGTAGGACCATGTCTTGGCCTACACACAGCAGCATGCTGACGTTCGCATTGTAAAACGTCATCGTAGTAAACAAAATATTCGATGTTCTTGTACCTAATAATCAACAGATTTACTGCTTCGAAAGCAATGCTTTCTCTGATTTAACGAGGCAGAACAATATTTCGGCCTACCCTTTTTCACCTACATCTAGGTAGTAAAGCATTCCATGTTATGGTAGATTAAAATCAATTATATGTTACAAACATTTAATTGTAACGTCGAAACGTCGTTACAAAAAATAGTAAAACATTTCTGGTTATTAACTTTACAAATACTATCAATAATATATATTCTTTATCATGTTATGAACTTATATTGAAAAATAGTTAGAAAATGTGTAATGTTCAAGCAATAACGTTAGCAATACGCGTTCATATCGGTTACACTAACCCCAAGATTACGAAACATTTTTGAGTACAAATTTATACTCAACTCAAGGTTTTGTTCACAAATCCCCATATAAAAATTGAGCATGAGCATGAAATCGTACTCAAAATGTTTCGTAATCTCGGAGCCTGGTACTACATTTTGCGTTTATGATAACGATTTTTCCCCCCCCATAATCTCGTTATCGATATCATCGTTATCGTGCTCGGCGTGACCGCGCTTTAGCCGTGGCTAACGTACCAAGTTGTAGAAAGCATACATACCGATGTTTTTCGAACATAAAAAGTAACTCCAAGTGACTGTATATCATGCAGTATTACAAATCTTAGTAACAATTTAAAATTAATTTTCCGTTTAAACATATTTTACTCAATACGAAATTGATAACTAGTTTACATGTTATGACAACTTAAATAAAAACCGCTCCAAGTGAAGGGAAAGAGAGATAAAATTAGTTGTTACCTCACCCTATCCCTTCTCTCTCTCTCTCTCTCTCTCTCTCTCTCTCTCTCTCTCTCTCTCTCTCTCTCTCTCTCTCTCTCTCTCCTTTTTTTTCTTTTTCCTTTTTACGCTCATAACTTTGTTAGAAATTTTGGAGT
>JAUTBT010001363.1:0-10691 GCA_032361225.1 Lepetodrilus schrolli | reverse complement strand
TGGAATATGTAACTTGGTGGTGTTAACCGCGTGCCCCCCCCCCCCCCCACCCCCATACACACACCCCATCCCCCCTCCGTCGCATCTTCAAGTGTGAACGATAGCGACGACTATCCCGTACCGTCTACGGGACTGCTCACAGTATATACTGGAGCCAAGTGAAAGTAGTCCGAAGTGAGCCAATTGACCGTGTCTATGAGAATACTACACGACTCTAAATAGTCTTCCTCGCATAAACCATACCATGTGCAGATGTCTCGAATTGGGTCGTGAGTATGATTATGTTATTTATTCCTCATTCGTTGAGATAACCAGTTTGCCACTGAGAAATTACAATCACGTAGCGAGATATTTGCATAGTACTGCAATAATAACTGGGAATTATGATATGTTCAATGGACACTAATAGTAATTTGCTATAATTATCGTTATGATTAAAGAGTAATTGTTTTTCTTACTAAGTGGATCTAATAATATATACAGAAACTTATATTGAATGAATGCTACTACTGAGTACCGTACCTTATATACTAAACAAAACAAATTAAGGGTCGGCAGATATTTTGTGGGGAAACTTTCTACCAAATTTCGGAACTCCGCTTGAGAAATCTGGTATCATTCCTCTTCCAATATGTCTGCAAGTTGAAATGATATGAAGTTAGTAAATGAATAAGTTCAAAGAGCTTCCTGTCCCTTAATTAATTTTGTTAATTATAAACGACCTCGTTGATTGGTGACACCACCGTAACGTACATGTACTAGTAATATACTAGTCTATGTAGTGTGTAATTCATGGGTCGTACATATTTCCACATACATCTCCGCGAGAACGGAGTGTGTACTGCCCATGCACTGATATGTGTGTGAGAGAGAGAGAGAGAGAGAGAGAGAGGAGAGAGAGAGAGAGAAAGAGAGAGAGAGGTGTGTGTGTATGTGTGTGTGTGTGTGTGTGTGTGTGTGTGTACATACATGTGTGTATTGTTATGCATGTGTTAGAGATAGCGATAGTGGGAGAAATACAGTTATATATCATTTGAGAGAGAATATGAATGATATGTCATGTTACCATGACAGTTCAAATTCCAGGGCTATTTTTTTGTAATTTATTAGTTGTCCAACACAATCGACCAAACGATCAATCTTATACATTGGTCTGTGACTGGGAATTGGTGTTTTGCAGCTAGTGGGTTAGATGATCGCACATGTTGGAGTGTTGATTGCATTTCTTTACATTGAGCCATGTGCGCCTCAAATCTATATATGTAAGATAATATTGACATTAGCCATGTCTTATCGTATTTAATATAATACAATATACCAGATACCAGCCGTAGTTTCATGCTAAGTCTTCAACCAGTAATAACTTTGATTTGGATGCCTGTAATCATAGAGAGTAAAGTCGACATAAAGGTAATCACAGGGCGACATGAAAAAATGCCCATAGTTTTTTTCCACAAGCTTTAAAACATGCCTTCAAATAATTATGTTTTATTATTAGCATTGGAATGTTGGATAAAGATCAAATTTAGAAAAATACAGAAATTGATGTGTATTGCAGAGACTTTGATATTTACACTTGATTATACACCAAATGTAAACTGTTCGTCTTACGAGGCCATGCTTAATAAATTCATTTTGATGGTGCACGGTTATTATTAATGAAAATGATAAAACAAATATTTCTGTCGAAGAATTAAGCAAATATTTAGGATGATTCTTCCACGGGAATTGTATAAGTTTATATTATTTTAATAGACTCTTCTTTGTTTTGCAGGCTATGAACACAAGCGAAACACCACCACTAGCCGTAATAATGTTGAACTGCAACGAAACGGTCTGCAACTCGTCCTTGAATAACGAACATCAACGAACCCTGCTGTTGCAGTACAACGATGAAAAGGCGATGCAGTACATCCCCATCATGATCTACGTGACGATGCTGATGGTGGTGGGCGTCCTCGGCAACTCCATCGTCGTGTACGTCTACCGGCGTCGTTTCAAGAAAACGTCGTCGAACTACTTCATCTTAACAATGGCGATATTCGACCTTGTGGCGTGCCTTATAAGCATGCCAACGGAAATCTACGACTTGAGATACCCATACGCCTTCTACAGCGCCACGGCGTGTAAGATATCCCGATTTATCGAGGCGTTCACTGTGTATGGTTCCGCTTGCGTCCTGGTCGAAATCGCATTCGACCGGTATTTCAAAATATGCCGTCCGTTGATGTTGATTAGCCTATTCAAGATCAAGATGTTGTGCGTCTTCGCGTTGTTCCTAGCCCTGATTCTGTCCGTCCCTGCTGTGATTCTGTACGGCTTGACGAACTCCGTGGTTCCCGGGACTGACGACGTCATTGCGTTCGACTGTTCCATCGACCAGCAGTACAACAAGTCGGTGTTTCAGATCGTCTACTTCGCCGTCCTGGCGACGGTGTTCTTGACCACGCTGGTGATCCTGACCGCCTTGTACATCCGGATCTGGATGGAGATCAGAAGCCGACAGAGGATGGTCATCGGTGACCAGTTGACCAAACCTTCCGACGAGCCCCATGAAAAGAAGAAGATGAGGGTGAAGTACAATCCCAGCGGCAGCGACGCCGAGGATGAACCCTACAGCAGTACCAACAACGGCCACAGCATCTCCGCGGCTCAAACGGTTCGCGCTCGATTCGCCAGTCTCTCGTCATACGCGTCAAATTTTCAAGTCAGTCGCACGACGATCGTTCTTTTCGCCGTCACCGTGGCGTTCCTTATCAGTTTCACACCTTCTATCTTCATCATGTTGATAAGGTCAGCGGTCAAGGACATCGAACGGACTCAGAGCGTCACGGCAGAGGTCATCAGCAAGTTCTTCTCCAAGTTTTTCCTCATCAACAATGCCATCAATCCCATCATATACAGTTTCCTGAACATCAACTTCAGGAAACAGGCTAAGATTACGATGAAAAATGTGTTGTGCTGTCCAAGGCGACATAGATTTCCACAAAAAGGCGACTCGGACAGGAGTACCAAGAAAGAAATGATACCACTCGACGGCTGAATGTCGTTTTGACGCATGTGTTTCACGAAAGGGTAGTACCGGTAGTTCGTCACTCGGAGCAACATCGGATTACTTTCATTTGGTATCTGTTACGGAGCGGAAGTGACGAGCTATGCCAATATATTGGTATTCCGGGCGTAAATGGAGATTTCATATCCTACAATTGTAAAGGCATGACGTACGTCCTGCTTTACAGCCGGACTTGAAACGAAGGCCGGAGTAAACTAATTCTAGTCATATGACGCAGCATCCTAAAAGTATCAACAGACCTTTTAGAGTTATACGTCTAAACCTCAAAGCAAATGTCATATCCGTTATTTTCGTTAATGGTAATTGTCCGTATGTAAAGGAATGTCATTTATGTGAATTAGACGTTGTTTCATCATCTCCTAGAGCTGGCATAAGGAATTAATTCGCCCTTCTCGTTTCGTTGCGTCACCAAAGAATTCTTTTTACAATATTACATCCTATGTTATCATCAGAATAGCTCATCTGTCCTGTTCGACTGTGTGCACATGACCGTTATATTATTGGCAAATTAACTATTTTTTAAAACTGGACTGTTTTAAAACTTGCAACATATCGGATGTGACGTTGTCAACACGCAGGATATTTTTATATTGGAGACTATAATACCTCAGAAAAGATCAGTGTACATGTATTACTTATTAAGTTATTGTGATACGTGAAGAACGATGTCCAGGCCCCGAGATTACAAGACTTGTCTTAGTAAGATGTCATGCTCAACTCAAATCACAATATAAGATTTGAACCTAAAATCGTATTCCTAAAGTTTCGTAATCTCGGGGCAAGAATGTATCCTTTGAGAACACTATCTTAACAATTGTGTTACTATTTGTGATTGTGGATAGTGATGTAGGTAAACACTATCTTATATTTATTAGTGACTGAGAAAATGCTACCGTAACGAAATCTGCTAGTGTGCAGAATCCGAACCAAAGATATGCCATTTGACCAGATGAGATGTAGATAGTAGAGCCCAACGCATACTACTCTTCTCGGAATTTCCTCTAAAAACAATTCCTTGAACATAACGTATATTACAGGTTTTTCACTACATGTATATGAGGCCCCTATCCACAAAGCTATCTTATTATTTCCCCATCTTACGACCGACAGCAAGTATTTACGACGTTTACGATCGATTGTAAAGATACGTTAGCTCTTTGGATCTGGCCCCTGGTTTTATTGGCCAAAAAATAATCCCAGTTAAAAAAATATTGAGAAAAGAAGACGGGTTTATTCATTGACACATACTATCAATCTGTTAATTGGTTAATTTTCTTTGATCATCGTGACCGATTTCCCACCCAGAGTTGAAGTTACAAGTCGCAGTTTAAGAATCGTCTTTTCCGCTAGCCGGAACCACTGCTTGTGAATTGAGATCACCTACATATATAAGGAGTGGTTAAAAATGGATACTGACCAATTTGCGTGTGCGCCCGTGTGTTTGTGTTAGTATGCTTGCTCGTGTTTGAGTATGTGTGTGTGTGTGTGTGTGTGTGTGTGAGAGAGAGAGAGAGAGAGAGAGAGAGAGAGAGGGAGGGAGGGAGAGAGAGATAGGTATGTGGGTCGGTGTTTTACTCATGTACACGCGGGTCTTATGTTTGTTGACATTAAAATAAGACTAGAATACCATTATTCGAATAGATATTTTTATTATTCGAATAGATATTTTCATTATTCGAATAGATAGTTTTATTATCACTTCGTTTATTGGGGTGCCTAATAAATATGTACATACAATGTGAGAGAAAAAAACACAAACAATGAACACAACACTGTCAAATATTGACATTATAGCTAACGACATACGCATGTCAGGTATGTAGATTTACTCTATTAAAGTATACAACCTATGTGCATATTTTCCATTTTCAAAATGGCATTCATTTGATGTAATGATATTGCTTTTTAGACGCAGTGATAGCGAGATGTCCAACTGTTCGTTGCACAATATATGAAATATTTTGATCCGCATTTGTTTTCTGGTTTTGCCAAGAAAGCGCATAGACCTTCTGGGTGGAGAAAGTCATACACATATGCTATGTAGAATATTATGTATTAAACATGTCATGTCATCGTTTGCTGGTCAAACAAAATCGCTGCCTCGATGTTGGATACGTATTGTTGCTGTTTGATATTTATTATGTGGTTTAATGATCATGCCAAAATGTCATTGTTATTGTAAGAGCGTGTCTTTGTATTTATCATCTGCCGTGACGTTATTATTGTTCTTGTTCCACGTATTGTCAGTTGCAGATTTTGTTTACTGTGGCAGTACAGCATTCCTCAGAAAGACTATTTACAATGAATGACCGGTTTCAAATCTTACCTACCTTCAATTCTGAACAAACAAACTTGAAGAACCGCTATATTAATATGAGATAATCTTTGTCGAAGACATTGGAGGAGTATATTTTCGATTTTTGAAATGATTAAAAAACTTTTTTATTTGTAAATTGCTTCTGCAATTAACTGTAGAGGCAATTTTCCCCAAATGAAATGATTCAAATATAATTGAAAATTAATTGCCTCCAGCGTCTTTGTTAAGGGCAATATATATGAGAGGACCATTCTCGAACAACAGGCCATTATGCGCACTTAACACCCATCAAATGGCATCATTTGACGTATGTTACGTAGCCATAATGGTCTGTGGCTCGAGAATGGCGAGTATCACGAACGTAGCGAATGTATTTAACAATGAAAACTATTTCTCGATACAAAATCAATAGTTTCTTCTTTTTATGATACATAGAACAATGATGTATAATATATAATAATAATAATAATAATAATAATAATAATAACAATAATGTACAATACATAATAATAATAATAATAACAACAATAATAATAATAATGTATAATATATAAATCTTGTTTGATTAATTGACTACATTGTTCCTGTGTCTCGAGTTTAAACACATCATTGTTAAATACTCAGGATTTACTACTACTATATTTCCGATACAAAATCAATAGTTTCTTCTTTTTATGATATATAGAACAATGATGTATAATATATAATAATAATAATAATAATAATAATAATAATGTATAATATAATAATAATAATAATAATAATAATAATAATAATAATAATAATAATTATTATTATAATGTATAATATATAAATCTAGTTTGATTAATGGACTACATTGTTCTTGTGTCTCTATTTTAAACACATCATTGTTAAATACTCAGGATTTACTACTACTACGTGTATACCTTTGGTTTACAGATTGAAATAAAATGTTTCTTTTGAAATGTGTGTGTATTGTTAATATGTATCGTATGACTTTTATAATTTATTTTAATTAATATATTTCATATCGAAACACACCTCGCTGACATGATAAATATACATTTTAAAGAAAACAGTGGGACACGTTTGTCTCAAATTGTACTGTATCTGTTTTATTTGTGTTCAGATATACAACACTTCAACATTTCCCCCATATATAGTCGCTGTGTTGTGCAGGATACACGACATCTGCCCCATACAGTTTGCTCAGCGTTCTGTCATGGCAAAGATATAGATCCATATACTTTCCTTCAATTACTGACAATTACTGATCTTGTTTGTTCTTTTAACGCGCTACCGTGCAGAATATGTTGGAAAATATAATGGCGCTCAAAAACAGTATTATTATTATTATTATTAGCATTATTATTCAATTGTCATATTGGCACCCCTGTACAAAATGGCATAAGTCTAAGGTAACCTTAATTCCAACCTGTAGCCAAGGGTTATGGTTATGGAGTTAAGGCTACCTTTGAGCTGCCCGGTTTTGTACAGGAGATCCGAGGTGGAGTTACACGATTTTCTGTCTCAGAATGCAGTTGCTAGTTGTGTAATTCTATGAATTGGTGCACATCGTTGACCCATAGTGTAGTAATCATCCGGACAATGGCTCACGCACTCCCCGAGAAGTATATAGTCTTTGCATAACTGAAAACAAAATTTCATTCATAGAAATATATAATACGCATAAAAATACAAATAACAAGGAACAAAGACAAATTACAAAACTATCATTTCGGTCATCAGCTGAAACGATTATCACATGCCTACTGAACATGTGTCAATTCACAACAAAATTATATTTATAGAAAAAAATATAAAACACTTAAAAATACAAATAAAATAAAAACCAAATAAAGACAAATCGCAAAAATATAATTTTGCATATATTCTGAAACACATAACCATATGCCTACTTAATACGCGTCAATTGACGGATGTTAAGTAGTCATATCTCGTGTGTTGCAGATGTTGCAAATGTTCAAGAAAGCCGTCGTATGCAATGTTCATTTCTGAAGAAGCTAATCGCTTTGGAAGACTACTGGGAATTACCAATATCGCTTCATCTACATATTGCTTCTGCCACCCGCTAGACATCTATATGGAGACGTCGGGAAAGAGCTACATGCATCTGATACGCGTAGACGTATAGGCTTTACTGGACTAGAACTAGACTAGAACTAACCTTCGTCTCCATAATGCTTCTGCTATAATGGAGACGTCGGGATAGAGCTAAATGCGTATGATGAACGTAGACGTCTAGGTGTTACTCAACTAGAACTAAACCATCCTCTATGCACAGACTCGTTGACTACTCGTCTGCTACGTTCGTCCTTATCAAAGACATTGGAAGTATTTCTTTTCGATTTTATTAAATTTTTGCATCTGGATCGGTTTTACATTTACTTGAAAAGTAAACTACGTCTCAGCGGGGTATGTAAAGAGACACCGGGTGTATGTTTTAGAGGATGGAACTAATTCAGTAAACACTTTACTTTACCCTCTGAGCATCCTCAAAACAGAGCATTATTTGACGGATGCTAACTAGGCACATTGCTGTGTTTCGAGGATGTATTTCGAGATGTTGAGCATTTTCGTTGGATTAGAAGATGTCCTGTACCGTGGGTCCTATAGTTTATACACCGTAATGTTTTAACGGTCATACCTCGCATTGGTTAGCCGATGGGCCCCAGCAGCTGCCAGCGCACTGGTTGTGGCAACACCCTCGTTTTCCGACCCGGAAACATCGCCGCGGGCAGAATGTGGAACACGCATCTGTAACGGAATTGTCGAAACATTATTTTATTAATAATCTTACTAATTTAAATGGTTAATTTATTAGGCGAGCGTCGAATTACATGTTATTGATGATCTGGCCGGGTTGTACCGATAGTCTTGGTGTAAATAGAAATTTAGGCCCCGGAATTTAGTACGATCCTTTCGTAAAACGCAGACCTAACCCCAATATTACGAAACCCGTTTTCTTCACAATTACCAATATAAAGTTGAGCTTGAGCATAAAATCATACTCCAAAAGTTTCGTAATCTCTGGGTCAGGCATCGAAACTCGCAATCGACGATATCGACGAACTTCCGGTATTGAACATACTCGAGACTCGGTGACTGTTCCTACGAGTGACATATCTTGTCTGTAAGGACTCGGAGGAACTGTGTTCTAAATGAAGGTGATCTGAGGAACTTTTATAAAATTGAAATCGTCGAGAAACGACAAGAGGTCGACAAGGGCGGACATAGTTGCCCTTGAAGGAGCGTTTTACGTTCTTAATGTCGACTAGAGATCCTTCATAATGATGCACTAATAGTGCGGCCCTAAGGATCTTAATCTCATAGAGACGATGCGTCGTCTCCAGATTGTCCACGCGTAAATCTATGCCTACATTATTTCCTGTTATAGTAAAGACATGGCATACGTCAGGACTAAACTACGACCCTTTCGTGAAACGCAGACCAGTCGTGTATAAGTAAGCACTGGGACCAGATTTTAGAGGATGTGTATTAGTGTATTAAACAGCGACTGTGGTCCCGTGCAGTACACGACTGACTGCTGAGGTTAAAGTGAAGCACGTTCGAGCTCGGCTGGTTCGTGGATGGGTGACCGAGAATCTGATCGTATCTAGAATTCGTTCCTGCCCCACAGGCCGAAATACTTGTGGTGTCATTTTAGGCACGTGGCTTAGTTCGAAAATGCCAGCAGAGAATGGGTACCCGGAAGGATGAGATGGACATGTGAATGCTAACCTTGTAACGCCTTGAACGACAGCTTGGGTTGTATACTCCCCAGGGAGTTGAGAAGGACATTGAGTAATGTAACGCTATGAGCTTGCTTTCGAGTGTGGACATGGCGCAATATAAATGTTCACATTATAATTATACAAACTTTGGGGTCGTGATTTTGAACAATTAGATATTTACCAGGAGCAGCTATCAAGACGTTCCCCTCAATGACGACACTTCCGGTGTCACTTCTAATCCTGCCCCGGACGATCATGTCCCAGTCTCGGGTAACCCGGATGTACATATTAGGGTTGTTCAGGTTGAATATCACCTTTCCCCGGGATATCTCTGAAAGGAGCAAATAACCAACGTGAACCTTTCACCAATAGTTTTCAACAAAGTGCTAACTTGTAATGTCTATTGACTATTGAAAGGGTGGCTTTTCTTCTCATAGAAAAACAACAATATAGTGATAGTCTTAGTATTTATTCGTATAGAGTTGTTAACCCTCTCCCTGCTGGATTACGCACAGTCACTGGCCTTTAGGGCATCTCCTGTTGCCTCCAGCATACTACTACTACTACTACTACTACTACAACTTCTACTACTACTACTACTACAACTTCTTCTACTACTACTACTACTACTACTACTACTACTTCTTCTTCTACTACTACTACTACTACTACTGCTGCTGCTGCTTCAGCTACTACTAATATACAACAACAACAACAACAACAACTACTACAACATTATATAGATCTATTTTATAGCTACATGTATACATAATTAAAACAAAACACAGACACACACAAAAAAAACACAAAAAAACACATCACATTAATACAAGGAATCTGGGGGCTTATTCTCGAAACGTTCTTACGATATATTTGGCCTAAGAACGTGCGTAACATTTTCATAGCCCTACTATATGAATCTTTAAGATTGTCGTACGATCGTAATAACTTTTCAAGAATAGGCCTCCAGATCCATACCTTTCAACCTCGGGAACCGTATGGCGTCGACATTGGCTAGAACCACAGCCAGCGCATATTCCTGACCTTCGTAGAGAAAAGAACTGTTGCCCCGTATTATCTCCAGATTAGGGAGAATTATATCTCCGTAATAGTCGATTAGACCGATGAGGACGTACCCAGACACGTAACGGATTCGACTCAAACAGTTGAAGTCGAAGTCCACGCTGGATTCCGACAGCCAGGACACGATGAGGTTCCCGACGACGTGGGTGCAGTTGGTGTACGTCTTCACCATGTCGTTGTACCAATATTCATCGGAACCAGAATAAGATATACCCATGTTGGACCTCGTGCCCTGACATTCTGAAATGTCACAGAATATCGTTTTTGGATATATTTTGATTGACTTTAAAAAAGGGCAGATCTGTGATTATGGGGTGCGTGTGTGTGTGTATATGTGTCTATGTATGTATGTGTGTGTGTGTGTGTGTGTGTGTGTGTGTGTGTGTGTGTACATACATGTGTGTATGGTTATGCGTGTGTTAGAGATAGCGGTAGAAAGTGGGAGAGAGGGCGCGAGAGTGAGAGAAATATAGTTATATTA
>JAUTBT010001362.1:0-10692 GCA_032361225.1 Lepetodrilus schrolli | reverse complement strand
TATAATCTGTAAATCATTGAAACTACAAAATATATAATGTACAATTGTACATGTATTTCATAATATGGATTTTCCATAATATTGAAATGTTCCCTACAGTAGTTTTATTTTATGAAATAGTCTAAATCTACTGTTGTTAGTGACTTTTTGAGTGTGTTAAAAAGTTTGTGAGTATTTTAAAAATTTGTATTTTTTATTATTATTTTTCTTTTTTAATTGGCCTTACGTGAGAACAGTAACATATGGAATGTGAAATAAATGTATTTCTTTATTTTTTAAATAAAATAAATATATTCATATATGCCAGTATAATATTCAGTTGTTCGTTGCTACATTTTCTTCCAAATTTCGGCTATTGAACTAGTATGTAATTGCACAATTGTAGAGATAGACCAACAATAATAAGAAATGCTCATTACATCAACTTTATTTCTTAACTTTTCATCAACATATGCATATGAAGGCCTATGACATGAGAGTCGATCCCTCAATAGTCGGAAACTAAAACATGTCGGGATGCAGATGATCAAAATGATCAACATTTGGATCGTTTCCTAACGAAACAGGAACATTCCTGATAACACCATATATATATATATACTCACGTTCAAAAGAAACTATACCAAGTTAAAATTGATGCAAATAATTAGTGTATGGTATCAGAAAGGTGACATGACTACTAAAAGTATAATCCACTCATAGACAATTGTATTCTATAATGCTGTCAACGTAAATTACATTAATTTCGTGAAAATCGTATTTTTATTGAAAAGTACTTTTTTCGTCCAAGCAAAAAGCACGTGCAAAACGGAGTCAATTGATACATACGCAGTTACTGAAAGAACATAAATAAAAATATACCAAGATTGTCCACAGTAGAGAGAGAGCGCGCGCTGTTGGAATGGCTCAGTTGGGAGCTACTCGTTCCCATATTACCAGAACGTTTGGTTGCACTCGTGCAACCATCACAAGATTAATGCAACGATTGAGACAAACTGGAGAGACTGCAGACATGCCTAGGAGTGGGAGACCACGTGTAACAACTGCTAACGAAGACCGTTATTTACGTGTTATTCACCTCCGTGACGTCATCGGCAGCGACAGCATAGTCGTCAGGTGAGTCGTCAAACAGCCTCCAGAAGATTAAGAGCAGCAGGCATCGGAGCACATCAGCCTTACCATGGAGTCACCTTAACTCGTCAACACCGACGTAACAGACTGAGATGGGCAAGGACTGTGCGCCGTTGGCAGATGCGTGATTGAGCGAGAGTTTTGTTTTAGGACGAGAGTAGGTTTTGTCTGAAAGGTATTAATGGTCGAATCCGCGTGTATCGTCGTCGAGTGGAACGACTAGCTTCTAACTGTGTTCGGGAAATTCAGCCATTTGGTGGAGGAAGTGTGATGGTATGGGGAGGAATTTGCAACGACGTGAAAACGAGGCTGGTAGTCGTTCATGGTATCCTCAATGCGCAAAGATATGTGGATGATGTTTTGAGACCAGTTGTGCTTCCATTTATCCAACAGCAACCACAAGGAATAATATTCCAACACGATAATGCCCGGCCCCATACGGCAAGATTGACTCAGAACTTTCAGAACAACCAAAACATCAATGTTTTACCTGGGCCGGCATGTTCTCCTGACATGAACCCTGACATGAACCCTGACATGAACATCTGTGGGATCATTTGGACAGTAAAATCAGGAGGAGACAGGTACCACCACTCACCTGTCAAGATCTGGAAATCGCTGTCCTTGAAGAATGGCAACTCATTCCAGCCAATGTCATCCGGTGTCTGACGTCTTCAATGCGACGACGTGCAGTAGCATGCGTTGATGCACGGGGTGGACATACACGTTACTGACCCTACTGAAGTTCTGACTGTATCGAGATCTGACGCGTCGACTTTCTGATTTCAACGTTCTGAAATTGTTCATTTTGTACCCCATGTGTATTTATATGAATGTGGCATAAAGCATTATTACATTTTATGATGTTTTTTTTTTTATGAACACTGTATGGCAATACAATACTTTCTATAATATACTTTATTACAACTTGATACTTGCTTTATTTTTTACTCTGCAGTCCGTAAAATGTTTGGTATAGTTTCTTTTTGACGATATAATTTGTAGAGCTTAGCATTTATATTTTCAACAAATGGTCGGAAATGCATCCCGACCAGGCACCTGTCAATCAAGAGGGAGTGGGTAGACATATTTTTTTGTTCATGTTAAGTATGAATACAATACTTTTAGTAATGTGAGTAGTTGAGATTTCCGAGATTCACTCTAACTGTACTGATATCTCAATAAACGTAAAATAAAACCCATTCGTGAAACATATAATAATTCTATTGAAATCAGCTCGGAAGCAGTTACGTCATTTGGCCATGACATCATCACGTCATAGAGGAAGCTACGGCGACATTTGCGTCACAGTTATTGACTAGATTCGTGTCCTGTTTGCGCTGAACCTTTTGAAGTTGGTTTTTCATTTCAAAAGTAGATCTTTTGTGGGAGTTGCATGGGAAAATTTCGTTCATCGAAGTATTAACTCAATGTTTTAGGATCACGTTGACCAATCAGATCGTCGGATTCACTATATTTCGCAAGCTCAGACGTTCTAGACTTTAACCAGCACGTTCAAATCGTTCATACTACAGTTAACAACCATATCTTATAATTTCTAACGAATTTCCAATGGCAGTGATGATTTCATAAACTCTGGCGCATTAATACAATCAAACGGACATTTTCATTGTGGGTCTTCCTATTGTCGACTCGTTTTTACGTTATGCATTGTCTTGGTAAATATGATCGGGAAGGAAAAGTTATTAAAACAACATAAAGGTAGGAGTTCGTGAGAGGTACTAGCCATGCTCTGAATCTTAAATTGAATACTATACTAGCTGTTTATAAACTTCTGCTACGATGACCCCATATTTAAACCGTTAGACATGATATTATTGTTAGAATCTGATACTAGCTGCGACTGGAATCGTGTAGCTATAACGTTAGATTCAGTTAGTTGTTAGATGACACGTACACAAAATTATGGCAATGGACTAGATCTAGTCATGAAAACCTGCACCTAGAAAAGAAATAAAATGATGCACTTTGTAACTGATTCCACTGTGACGTCTCTTGGCTTTGTAGTCTAGACAGCAATGACGTAAAAGAAAAATGCTGACATTCCAATGAAAGTAGTTTCGACAAACATTTTACAAAGTTTACACAAGTATGAACACAACAATTTGTTTCGTAAAATTTTGTCATGTGACCATGTTTTAACCAATCGTAATTCGTAGAAATCATGTAAACGTCATAGTAAGAAATTTTTTGCTGGTATTTGACTCACCAGTTCAATAGTTATGCTGAAATATGTCAACACTATCGCCTATGGGAATTTATTTAGATATCTGGTTTTCAGATACGTTGGCCTTCTCAAAGGACAACGCAGACCAGGACGACGTGCGCAAGGAACACCTGATCAAAATCTGCTGCTGTGCCAGCGGCTTCCACGGAAACATCCAGTGGTATCGGCCCGATTCCAGCGGGACCTTTCAACCTTTCTCACCCCGAAGCGACAACTATGTCTTTCAGAAAGGGTCCAGGAGACAGCTGTTGACAATTCACAGCACGTCCATGAGTGATAATGGGACGTACTTGTGCAAGGCTTACAACGGTTCCCGAAGTGTGGAGTTCAATTTTACCCTCATTGTTCACTGTAAGTGCTCACCGTATGTTTGGTAATGTATTTAGTTATAGTTCTTGAGAGTAATATTAAATACTGATACATGTTACATGTTCACATATAATCTATGATCTCAATGCAGAGCTGTTCATTAATACTTGTAATGTAGTACTTGAAACGGGCAGTATAACTTTAATTTTAATTGACCTACATGACCTATTAACAAACAAATAATTGAAAGTCTTTTCGATCTATCACTATAATCATTATTGTTTTAAAGGCATACAATCACAGATTTTGATAGCAGCAATTGACCAAATATGAGTAATAAATGCAAAGTATATTCAATTGGTATCCGTATCGACGCTTTTGTATTGCTCAAATGCATTCAATATTAATATGGCAGAGGGAAATCCCTCACTACCGTCTTGATTCTTCTGCGAGTATTTTCGCTGTTCGGAGCTAAAACACCATGTCACGGTCACAAGGTCGCCATTTCCAGAGGTCACGTCAATGCACGTATGTAGATTTCACTATTTGTTTTGCATTTACGTACTTGCTATGCATTCATTTTATGTCTTGTTACGAAACTTGTACATTGTACCATGCTCATAATAATTATGGTTCTTCCGCCATCTTGGTAGGAAATCAACATGCCTCGTTTTCAAACCGGGAGAGACGGTCATGTGACGTCATACGTCACACCCTGGCTCTGAACGACACCGTGAAGATGATTTGTATTTATTGGATCGATCCAATAAATAAAATAAAATACGAAAATATAAAAATATTGAAAACTTGTGGGAAGTGAGGAATATGTAGCTGGATGCCTAATATACTTGTGTAGACAAGTCAAAATTACATACTTTCAGGTAAAAGTATGTTTGACCCAAAATACGTAAACAAAACCGTGATTGTATGCCTTTAAGAAAATATATATATTTATATATTTTTTTTTATTATGTCATTCATTCATTCACATAATGTTTTACATATCTTATTTTATAATTTTGTATTTATTTATTTATTATATATTTATTTATTCTGTCATTCAATCATTCACTTATTTATTTATTCATTTATTTTAATTATATATTTTTTTCTGTTTATTTATTATCCATCTTAGTATTTATTTATTTATTTATTCTGTCATTCATTCATTCACATATTAATTGTATTCATTCATTCATTATATATATTTTCACTATTTATCTATCTTATGTATTTTATTTTTTATTTATTTTTTGTTTATTTAATTTTTTATTCTTTCATTCATTTATTACATTCACTTATTTATTATTTATTTATTTAAATTTTTTATTGTTTCTGTTTATTTTTATTTTTAAATATTTATTTATTTATTTATTTATTTATTTTTATTTTATTTATAGATTTATTTATTTTATTTTGTTGCATATGGGTGAAATATTCCCACTGCGACATAATACACTCATTCATTCATTCATTTATTTATGTATTTATTTTGTATATATCTATCTATCTACATATCTATCATTATACACAACCTTGATCAGCCTGTGAGGATGCTGTTGGTGAGGTGGTTGTTGAACACAGTCCACCAGAATCTGTTTACGTAAATGTTGGCCAGATGTTGACCATGAAATGTGTGGGATATTTCGGCTGCCAACAAATGCCCGGGATGTCATTTTGGATCGCTAAGGATAACGATGTCATCAGATCTCTTAGCAATAGTAATACATCATTCTATTCCACAACAAAAATAACACAAAGGTATGTTTATACATATAATTAGATCAGATTGATTTACGTATTAATTTTTTTTTTTAAAGCACTGTTAGTGAATACAAATACTAGTGTTTGTTTTATTCCATGCATGTGAACAGCAATCTGTTTAGTCATTGTTCAGGTTGTATCCTCCCTAGGGAGTTGAGAAGGTGAAATGAGTGCACATTGATTCATTGACTGAGGTAATAATCCCTCAAGCATGCATGTTATTAATGTACTATTTATTTATTATTGTGTATTATTATATGTATACAATTCAGCATCAATAAAGGGACGTCATTGATGTGTACTTTCATGAACCTTCATTGAAATTAAAACATCATTTATTGTGAATTTTTGTTAACTTTTATGAAATTTACTATTATTTTTAATTCAGTGGTGGAACAGTTGTTGGAGATGCTTTAACCTTAAAGAAAGTCACAGAGGCCAATCTCACCACACAATATACATGTTACCTGATGGTAACTTCTAACAACAGGAAATTGTTTAATGTCCATCTCAAAAGAAAATGTAAGTTTTACCAAATAATTTTCTTACTGTTCTCTTATTTTATACTCCTCAGGGAGTTGACATGGAACGTGTGTGCATGGAACTGCATATGCCACAACTTAATATGTTATTGTCATTGCTATACAGCGGTTTTCTGTGATAACTCAAGACAGATTCAGATAAACAATGTTGTACATTTCACATGAAAATCCTGCTCAGCAATGTTCTAACATTGACAAGCATGTCAAATATCATGTGACCAACAAAATTATATGACGTAATTAGGATATATATGATTCCTATTGCAAATTTCCCATGTAGTTATCAATGTTAACCAGTTGGGAATTTCATTTAATACCAACAACGTCGAAATTGTCCCATAATAAATAATTTGGTCAATTTTTAGTTGAACTCTTTTGTCGGATGAATTTCAGCTGCAATACAGCATTGTTCAACAGCAAAAACAAATGGTTCCTAATCACTGCGATGAATTTGCGTTTATTCAGTTCGTTGTCTATTAGAGATTATTCTTTAACAGGTGCCCAGTCATAGCCAATTATGGCGTTAAATTCATTGTTTGACCCTTACCTCACCTGTTCCACATTACTCTTTACAGAATGACTGGCATGACCAGCAGTTTCGCAGGTCAAATATTGGGCAAGGGTTTCAAAGTAATTTGTAAATCGATCAAATAACAAACAACAACAAACAAATAACTTTTCTGAATGCATTAACTTTACCAGTTTACTACTATCATGATGCATCAGATGGTTTGTACATGTGTTCACGCTGGCTCACTACATAAACACTGTGAGAATGCCTGAATGGTCTCTTGCCCTGATAGTCACTTGCAGTAGCTAGCCTTGCCGTGGGGTTTGCACCAGTTCAGTTGTCGTCCAGGGTATCTCTCTTATCCACTATGAGACCATAGAGCTCTCGTAAGTGCACGATCCCCATGTATTAGAGATCGCTACGAGAACTCTATAGACTTTGTGAAAGGATACCCAGGACTCCTAATGGCACCTAAATTGCTTACCATTTTCTTCATACTTCATTAAAACTATCGTGAAGTTCTCCCAGGGTTTCATTGTAATTTCCT
Source organism: Lepetodrilus schrolli (assembly GCA_032361225.1). Lineage (NCBI taxonomy): Eukaryota > Metazoa > Mollusca > Gastropoda > Lepetellida > Lepetodrilidae > Lepetodrilus > Lepetodrilus schrolli. The sequence goes on along the minus strand of JAUTBT010001362.1, from coordinate 3,640 downwards.
GTACTAAAATGAGGATATTCATCAAACTTACATGCATGTTAGCCATTTTGAATTATTTGAATTTGAATTATAGTTCCAGAAATTAATTTTTTTATTCTGTGATTATTCCAATTGTTCTATACTCTATGGTAGTGTTATTATGATTAGACCAAAAATGTTCAACCATGTCAACCAATCATATTTAAGGAAATTAAAATATTATGGTACAATATGCAGGAATTCTCGCATTTGAAATTGAACATGGGGAAAATATTGGTCTTTTATTTTGAGCATGCTTTCCCCAAGAACATTTGTATAAATACATACACATTATTATTATTACTATTATTATTATTATTATTATTATTATCAATCTCATTAAAATCAGATACAAAACTAACGATCAGATATTTTGACATATTTGTACGTTTCCAAAAGAGTGTCAAAATGTTGAAGGAAGGAAACGAGATCTGATTTTCATAAGATTGTAGTATTATTTTCATCAATCTAGACAATGTAGATATATGTATTTTCTTTTCCTTCAATCATGACTTTATACTTTATTTAATTACCCTCCAGTCATGAAATCTTACATAGGAGGAACCATTTCCTAACATTTCCTACATAAAATAGTCTTGTTGTCGAATAGTTTACAACCGTAAATGCCATTATTTTTACTAATTGTCCATTATCACCTCACAGCTCACCCACCAATATTCATCCTGCTGGGGGCAGGCTGTTTCATCGTCGTCACATTCTTCGTCGCCATTCTTGTCAGCTACATCTTCAGAGACCGGATCACGTTTTGGGCAAAAACAAAGTTTCACTGTTTCCCACCCAGAATTGGTACCAATAATTAATTTATTAATTATCATAAATTTCCATCATGTTAACATGTTCGAATTTGCCATATTCATAATTTTATGGTATATTTTTATATGTAGTGATTAATTTCTGTTTGAACTGTTAGAGGAATTACATTACTAGGGTATGGTAGCTAGCTTACTAGATTGATTATTCCATCCCCTCTCATATAGTATTGCCTGAATCTATTGATTGGAAAGGTAGAACCCCAATGTTTACATCGGTGGTAGTTCTGCTAACTAACCACGTATACGTATCCATGGAGTGCTGATTATTCGGAACAACTTGGTCAGTTTGAAACTGAAAGAAATAGCAGTAATCCGGTCCCGAACAAATAGACATACTCATGCATCTTTGGCAAAGTGTCAGGCGGTAGTGTAATGGTAGAACTTTTGGACTTCGGAGCCAAAAGCCCTAAGTTTAAATCCCATCCCGGGAGCCCGGGATCGATGTTCGTGAAAGTTACCTTCATGATGCGACCTCGATAGGATGTGCTGTCTGTATTGTGGCAATACAGTTATCATCTTTGGTCTGTCAGTACCAGCCGCTGATAGCAGGTTTACTCCAACATTCAGTGCTACGGATGTAGTAGGTTTCCTCCTGCCATAAACTGACAAGTCGTGATATAAGTGAAAGAATCTTGAAAGCGGCTCTAAACCCCAATTCAAAAATAATAATTAAATAAATATGCCCAAATTAAAAGACAATGCCCCTTTAAATAAAATAAAATGTACTGTACAAGCACTTTTATAATTTATTAAATGGGATATTTTTTCCAGGTGAAACTCTGTACGATCTGTGTTTGCTGTCAACATACGAAAGAAATCACCTCATGAGCGTTATGAAGGAAACTCTTACAGATTTTGGATACAGAGTCTATCTGCTTCAAGACGATGATAGAGACGGGGCAGGTAAGTGTATTAACCCTCTCCCTGCTGAAGGCAACCGGAGATGTCCTAATGAGCAATGCTTTTGCCTAGTCCAGCAGGGAAAGGGTTAAAGTAGCAAACTCATCTTTGCATAGGTCAAAGGATGTTATAGTTTGACATGAAACTGACACCCCTATTTGGTAGGTTATCTCGGTAAATACTTTATGGAATAGCATGTATAAGTGGATCAAATTCTATTTTTAGACATCCGGTTTAAAGATTCTGGTGATAACCTACATGGTGACATGTACGTGGCTGTTGTTTTATTTACTTACTTTATGTTGTATCCCGATCTGTCACGTGTGTCATGCTGTACAACATGATTTATCCCTGAGTCGAACAGAAATTTATGCAAATGATAGGTATTAGCGGTGCATTCAGATTTTATCTGGAGTTTAGTCAACCCAAGGCCTAGTACTTGAGGTTGGCTATCACCGGAACTTAGTAGATTCTGGGAAATGTTTGGAAATTCTAAACATAGACACGACCTACTTACACACCCAATGTGGCAATGACAAACACACTTCAATTTCAATTTCTTATTTTGTATGACCTAATCTGTTTATATAGCTATTTCTACATATTTTTAGGGGCGACGTCCAAAATGTTTAATTTGCACGTGCTGATGCTCTTCTTCACACACCCGCATGTGCAAATTGATTTCTTTTTTCCGTTCTTTATTTATGCAAATATGATAGTTTTGTTTTTTCTTCTAGTCGAGTCCAAACTGCAGTTTCAAGCACTGGACCAGAGTTCTCACGTGCTGATCTATCTATCATCTATGGAAGAAACGGAACATTTCCACCAATTCTTCATTAAATCGGCCACCCACATCCAGGGCGGTTCTCGCATCATTATCGTCTATGATGGCTCCATCAGAGAGATTCTTAAGAACAAACAGCTGGACCCCAACCTCAGGGGCAGGCTGAATACAGTCAAACACATCAAGTGGCCAGACTCAGACAACCAGCGTCTGAGAAGGAACTTCTGGTGTTCCTTGAGGTCGTGTCTGCCGGAGGTGAAGACCCGTGGCAGTGATGACACTGACAGTAACAGACAATCCTCAGCCTCTGCGGAGCCGCTGCTGAGTACTGCAAGCACTTCTTGAAGTCAAAAATAGCAGGGATTTTAAGAGGAGGGTGAAGGGTCAGTGAAGAGGAACACGAAGTGTGAGCAACTGAGTTAGGAGCTCGATCAGTTTACTAGAAGATTGTTCTTGAAGTAAAATGTACATGTAGCATGGTCTTCGAAGCAGTCCATCACTATCAGAAGATGTCTTGAAGCTTAAAGTAGCATGGTCTTTGAGGAGAAGTGGAAATGGTCTTGAAGAGGAACATGAAATGTGAGGAGATCGCGCAGTTTATCAAAAGGATTATTGAAGTCCAAAGTGGTTTTTGAAGAGGGGTGTAAATGGTCTTCAGAGATTGGTTTTCAGAGCAGTTTATCAGAAGACTTGTGGAAGTCCTAAATAGCAAAGTCTTCAAAGACGAGTATGAAGTCTGAGGAACTGAGCTCAGATATGTGAGAGTTTAAGCAAGAGACTGTTTGAAAGTAAAATTTAGCAGTACTTTGAAGAATGAGAACTGCAAGAAAACCAGATCAAGCAGATTGTCAGAATACTGTGGCCATGTGTGTGTGTGTGTGTGTGTGTGTGTGTGAGTGTGAGTGTGAGTGTGAGTGTGGTGTGTGTGGGGAGGGGATATTCATGCCTTAGTCAACCGCTTGCTTGCTTTGACTTAAGATAGGTACCATAGATATACACGATATAAACAAGGAAAGCATTATTATGAATTATCACCCAATACTATGTCTGTGCAGTAGATATCGCTTGTGAGAGATCAGCAATATCTACAGGCGATATCTACTGC
>JAUTBT010001361.1:0-10694 GCA_032361225.1 Lepetodrilus schrolli | reverse complement strand
CAGGACGGTACTCGCGACAATACCACGGAGCCGTGTACCGCGTGGGTCTTTGACAAGACCGGGTACGAGTCTACACTGACAGAAAAGGTACATACAGCGATACTGCGATATTAATATTCATGAACTCAACGCTAAGTTCCGGTTCGGCGCAGCCACTATATTTATTGGCGGACTGGGTACCAATATTGTCTCTATTATTTTTATAATCTAAGACTCAAAATATTATCATAAATGTTTTACATAGAATATGGTGTTGCAGAGTGTAAACATATCTTTAAAACCATAAATGATTTTATTTCTAGTTCAGCATTGTGTGTGATCGCCGTATCCTTCGATCCCATTCCAATATGGTGGGATACGCCGGAAATTTGGGTGGAACCTTATTCATGGGAATAATGTCAGATTTGTAAGACTTCCTTCACAGTTACTATTATATATATATATTCCCATAGTTACATATTGTTTTACTGTCGGTAATTGTTGATATGAGTCAATTATTATTTAATCCCACAATCAATAATGTTTCAACCATGGGTGGCGATTGTTAATTTTGGCGATTGTGAATTTGGCAATCAAGCAATCTCGCCAGCTTAATTTGAATACATATACCTATAATTGTGCATGAAATTTAACGTGTATCATAATAATATAATAGTATAAGGACTAAATACGTAGTGCATTGTGCATACAGTGACTAAATTTCAGTAGCGAATGATACATTTTCGATTGACCTGCAAATATGAATGGCAAAGACGTTAAAGTGCCAATTCTTCAAACAATGTAAAAACTCATTAAAAATCGTAAGAAATTGCCACGAAACGTATTTGACAAGTATTTACACATTTTAAATTCGGCTAGATTGCATAAATGACACAAAACTATTTTACAGAGTTGGACGTCGACCAATCTTCTTGATCAACTCGTTTTTCCAGGCGGTCGCATTCATTAGCATATCCTTCGCTCCGAATATATACGTCTACATGGCGCTCAGATTCGTGATGCTGATGACAGCTATCGGTTGCTTCACAACAAGCTTTGTTATCGGTAAATACAAACCATTTGTGTGTATGTGTGTGTGTGTGTGTGTGTGTATATGTGCGCGCGTGTGTGCAATGTAAAATTCGTTCAGATCTAAGTTAGTTGGGCTATACCGTGGAATCATTAGAAATAATTGTAAATATGTTCCTAATATTCTTGAGATCTATGTCATTGTTTGCTCAGTAATGGAGATGACGGGGACATCAAAACGAGTGCGTGTTGGTATTGGGATTGAATTCTTCTGGTGTTTTGGACTCTTCCTGCTCGGCCTCATCGCCTACTTCGTTCGGAATTGGCAAACTCTCAATCTGGTATTATCTGTCCCAACAGCGCTATACGTCGTATACTATTGGTAGGTATACAAAGTTAACTTCCACCAAAACCAAAATGCCCTACAGTAACACGTATGTTGTAATGATTAGAACATATTTGTGTTAAATGAGAATGGTAATGATTAGAGACAATTGCATTCAATTTATTACTGTGAAATAAAAATGTTAAAAGATTATGTTTCTATATATTTCAAAGGTGTTTATCCGTGTGCATGATCGTATACTTTTAAAAGCATACAATCACAGATTAAGTTGTCGTTTTGGACCGAAATTGAGTTTAAAATGCAAACTACATGCACTTAGCATGCATGTAATCGCTTTTGCACCTCTAAATGTCTGTTCACTGCTGTATTATAGGCCAAATTCTATTAAATTCGGGTAAAACCCGAATAATGTAAAGTAATATCTCAATTTACTATAGTCTAATAGACTAAGGTGGATAACTCTAATTATCATCTAATAGAAAGTTGAAGCTCGTATAATACAAAGATTACCCCTAAGTGCAGGATATAGACGATATCTAAAGACACGAGGTTGATAACCTCTAATAATTACACACGGTCCATTCACGACCACTGGTACCATTATAGCTAAGTAACATACATATTAAAAACTAATAAAATATTTAAATATTGAAAACCAGATGGAGATGCGGAAAATGTAGCTGGTTACCCAATATATTTGTGTAGACACATCAAATGTACATACTTGTAAAAATACGTTTGAACATGAAATATGTAAACAACCCGTGGTTATATACCTTTAATGTCAATCTATTTTATATATAATATGCCATATGCACGTGCACGACTTAATCAATAGCATTTCACTGTGTTAAAGGATTGTTCCCGAGTCCCCAAGATGGCTGATCTCACGAAACCGTATACCGGAAGCTCATGCGATAATAAAGAAAATGGCCGCGGACAATGGAGCTACAATGTCACAGGAAATGTTGGAAAAGATCACGATCGACGAGAAACAGAAAAGTGTGAAGTTCACCAATATGTTTACTTCAAAACCGCTTCTCTTCATCACTCTCACTGTCTTCTTCAACTGGTAAGTTGTTTATCCTTTATTATAATAACTTCATCTGCTCTAAACATGTTTTTGAACCAAAATGCATTGAATAATTTTAATTACATAATATCTATATAATATCTATATTAATAGTCGTGTTTTCCCATACCAATCTTTCTTTGACGATTTAATTGTAGGCTTGTGGTATCGATGGATTATTATGGGCTGAGTTTGAACGTTCAGAACTTGAGTGGCAGCATTTACTTGAACTTCACCATCTCCAACATAATGGAACTCGTATCCTATATGCTTTGTATTGCACTTCTGGATCGACTGGGCCGGAAGCTCCTCCTTTGTGGCTGCATGTTACTTGCAGGTGTGGCTTGCCTAGCAACCATCTTCCCTGTAATGTACGGAGGATCCGGTAAGTATTACCCGGTGAAGTCTATCTTTACATATATGCGTCACTCCCATATTTGGCTTGAATGATGGTTTAAAGCTGCTTTCAAGGCTTTATATACCATTTGATTTTCTCTCCATACAGTATGTAAATGAATACCGAGTATGGAATACAGGTAAAATACTCAATTAATGCTTTGATATTTTAGGCACAGATTGGATTCCCACCATGCTCTCCAACATCGGTAGATTTGGTGCATCCGGGGCCTTTGCTGTTATTTATGTCTACACTGCGGAGTTGTTCCCCACCAGTGTGAGACAAACAGCTGTGGGCACCAGCTCATTCTGTGCACGGATAGGATCCATGGTCTCACCTTACATAGCAGATCTGGTACGTATAAGGATATGAAATACCCGTAGATGTCCTAAACGTGTAATGGGCAGCCCCAACCCTGCTATAAAGAAACTCTGTCCATTTTTTACCCGGAACTATCGTACACTCAGATACAATAATATACATGTGAGTAGCCAAGTCGTGGACAGTATTAGTGTGGAGCCATTGGTACCTTAAAGCCATGCAACCACATCTGACCCACATCTGGGTTTGAGTTTTTACTCAAGTTACAGCAATGGGAGAAATCTCAGCTGAGAAAAATCTCAAACTCAAGTTTGTTTCGAGAAATCGGGGCCTGGCCTCGAGATTATGAAATATTTTGAACACTAGTTCGTGCTCAAGCTCAAATTATATATGGGGATTTATGAACAAAACCTTGAGTTACTAAAAACGAAAAACGTTTCGGAATCTCGCGTCTCTTTTACCTACTTATTGGTCAAATATGTCTTTTACCTGAATATCATTTATCACTCACATTATTAACTAGTTCGTATTTTAATGAAGTATATGTTCCGACAAATATACACAGGTAAATACTACACACTACTAATAAGAACTTCATAACATAAGGGAGAAAGTATGAAACACATTTCTCAGTCCTTTTCTGATGCCCGAGTGGTGTGACAATATACATTGTTGGAAAATGAAATGTCCTATTAGAAGGATTCCACAGAACTTCCCCTACCGTTGAGCAATGAAGCTTTACCGTAGAGCAATGAAGCTTTACCATAGTGACGATAGTTTATGGTTCAAATTTCATCCAAGATTACATTCCATTATGTCATATTTTTAAACCATTCAATTTTTTATACATATTTATTTAGTAACATTATTATATATTTGTTTTGAAACATTTGAAGTACATGTAAAATCATTTAACATCTATTCAGGGTGTTCTGATCGGCGGTGAGCTAAAAAAGGCGCTTCCTCTAATCGTGTTCGGAGCCATGTCTGTTGCTGCGGGACTACTTGCCCTCGGACTTCCGGAAACTCTAAAACAAAAACTGCCAGAAACCATCGAAGACGCCAAGAGCATAAACAAGTAATATATCTAGAATAATACCAAACATTCATTAAAAAGAGGATTTGAAATTCTAATATTAATCGTATGTGTAACGAGGTCTTGCATATATATATATATATATATAAAATTATATATATATTTCATTAATACATATTGTTTTAGTTTAATAGCATCTAATGGTACAGTAGTCCTACTGAAGACATTGTAAGTTAAGAAAATGGACAAATCACACAGTAAGGTGTCTGAACTTCCTGAGATTGATACAACTGTAGACACATGGTTATGCACATGCGCGTGTCTGTCTTACCCTCCCTAACGGGTACCCATCCACAGCTGAACTTAATTTGAAATATATTATGGCACCACGTGATCGGTATTTGCTGATAGCTAAACTCCTTTCTGAGGTGAGCACCATACGAGTAAACTTCATATATGCCCACTAATGCTGAAACACGTTAATAAATATTCTACTTTTTATGACAATGTTATCGTCAAATAATTCGTGGTGAGAATATTTATTTCACAATTTTTACAATTCTTATTTCCAGGAAGAAGAAGCATAACTACAACATGGCTACAACTGATACTCAACTCCCGAGCAAGGATGTGGAAATCAATAGTTACAACAATGCGACTTACGAATCCAACACCAACGTTGCGCTGTAATAACAACTAGACGCTGGACGTGATTGTTTGGGCAGGAACATAGTCTATAGTATTATATATAGTATAACATTATATGTGTTTGCTTTGATGGATGTATCCACATCATAGAAAGCGATAGAAAGCCAAGAGATCTGTGGATACATGATTGGCTTCGGCGATATACATACGTGTATTTCCGACGAAACACGGCGTACACTACGTAATGTTACCACATAATATATGTAGTGTGTATATTATATTTCAGTAGAATTAACATATTGAGAATCCATGTTTATAGTAGCAACCTTCATACATACAGTGGTTTCAAATCAAATCAACAACTTGATGGACATAATAATTAATGTATGCAAATTTATTTTAATACATATATATATATATATGTTACGTCCCCTTTCCACATTTAAAACGACGCCTTGGATAGATCTGAATGTTTAGACTATTTTTAGAATAACTGTCTTCAGGCTGTCCTCAGAACGGAGTTCTCGATAAAGGTCAATCGAAACACTCTTGCATCACTTCCGCTTTGTTCCACTACGTTCCGAGTGGTGTGAGGATAAAAGGATATTATTGAATGATGGTAGCTCTATGAGAGTCGTAGCTTCGTGTTAACGTATGAGGGTTATGACTCTCGTAGTGCTACGATCGTTCTGTGGAACGGGCTCCTGCAGGCTATCGCTTCACGAAACTCTCAAGACCATTGCGATCTTCTAGCGATCTATTCTATATGGCGATTTAGCACGTACGAGTGGTATGGCCTCGTGGTGGATACAAGAGTCTCGAGAAATTATAGCCAGGCTCAGAAGCGTAACGTAAGAACAGTCAATGAGCCCAAGTCTCGAGGATGTCGTAACACTAGTCTGCAGGTCAAAGTCTTCTAGTAACATTGACCAGGAACGGTGTGGGCGCATGTACTATTCCAAGCACCGGGATGAGGGAAGGTTTGGTACCGTCTTCGCAAGAGAAATGAAACCTCTGAACCATGGCACTCAGAAAGAGAAATAATTCTGTACATGCCACCGACTTTCCCAAACAAACTCTAGGACCTGAAAGAAACGTAATACAACATATAATGATTCCTAATAATTGACTTATTTATGAATATAATTAATTAATAATGATAATATTTTGTATATACTTATCAGCTAACTTCTGGTCTGTAAAGAATTAGGCAACACATGGGTCGCATGTAGGCTTTACCGAGGTCTTAACTATCATATCGCCGCTCTAAATGTTGTGAAATCAAAGTATTTAAAAATCGATTTACCTAAGGAATACGGTACGAATTCATCCTTCCTGACAAATCTACCTTCACCGTCAAGAAAGCGTTCAGGTAGGAATTCTTCCGGATCACCCCAAACTTCCGGGTCATGAAGGGCTGAATCCAACACTGGCAACACCATTACTCCTTTAGGAATAGAATATCCCCGGAACTTGATATCACGGGGAACAGAATGAGGGACACCGGCAGGGACGATATTGGCAAACCTTAGCACTTCTGTAATGACTGCTTGAAAATATGGTAACTTAGTTTTGTCCTCGGTGCAAGGTAATTGTCCTTGCTTTGTGTTTTCACTGATCTCGTTAAAACACCTCGTTTGAATATCCGGGTGATTGAGGAAGATAGCCAAGGTCCATCTAATTATTGTGGCCACTGTTTCGGATCCGGTGCCGAAAAGATCCAAAATTACTGACTGGAGGTTATCAACTACAAATTGAAACATACATTGTAGTTAATTGGCTTGTTCGGAAATATAATAATTCAATACCATTACTAGTCACGTCGCCACTTCATCAATGATGAATATTAATAGTTAGAGCTACCGTAGGGCATATATTATAATTTTGATTTAAACACCCGTACACGTAATAATAATAATATATCTTTATTACAATATACATTTGTAGAGTAAAGTTGGAAATAAGGTACAACTAATTACTAATAAGATTAAATGAACGTACACATTCTGGTAACAAAGATGTGCGGGCCCTGTTAAATTTAAACACCGTAAGCGGCGTCCGGATGGTAAATAATTATAGTGAGGATATACAAATCGGTAGGAAAATTACTATATTATTTTGTAGAATTTTTATTTTAAGGACAAATTAAATAAACGAATGACTTACTGTTCATAGTCGAATCAAATCCGCATTGCTGTCGATGATTAATTTCTTTGATGTAGGCTGTTATGAAATCAGCAGCTTTCACATCGTCACACGTCTGAAGGTGTTCTCTTATCTCTGGCAGGATAAACTCCCTTTCAGTAAATTCAAGAATGCCCAATATCCTCTTTAAGCGGAACACATCTCCTGGTAAGTATCGCACCGCTGGGAGAACGTTGAGGATGTTGGCCGTCTTTAAATTCTGCACGTTCTCTTCCATTAATTTGAGGATGGTAGTAAACAACGGATCCTTGTAGTCGAACCTCTTGCCGAAAACCATGGAACAAATGACGTTTGATGCTGCACTTGATACCAGATCCTTACAGTCAAATGCTACTCCGCAATGATCTTCAAGCGCCGGGAGGAAGAACTCTAGTTCTCGTTGAACCATCTCTTGTAGACGGTTCTTGCCATATGTGAGGTCCCTAAGGGTTGACGCAGCAAACTTACGCTGTTCTAGCCATGCATTCCCTGATGTACCTACAATCCCTGGAACACAATATAATTTATTAATATAATTGCGTGTATAGTTTGTATATGTAGTAAGAGACATACTGTTCTTAAGTTATGCGCACACCTGGGCAATGAATACCTATTGCAGAATCTATAGAAGATTTCAGCTGAAACTTTTTCAGAAGGTACAATCACAGAATCTGATTCATTTAATAGAATATTGAAAACATGTACATTAATACTTTAATATGAAGACATGTTTGAAAATAAATTCGGAATGAGCATAATAGATACGCACCTCTTCCTCTGAGCAAATGGTCGGTTAAAAATGACGAAGGTCTGTCAGAAAATACGTCGGCATTCGTCACCAAGGCATCCTTGATAACTTTATAGCCGTTCAGAACAATTATCGGTTTGTTGAAGACATACACACTGAAGACATCTCCGTATTGTCGCCGAAGTCTTCTGAACGCATCTCTCGGATCCGAAGTCAACGACAAGACGTTTCCTATCACGGGGATAAGAATAGGTCCCGGAGGAAAGTCTTTGGGACGTCTTGCGAACGAGAACAGAAATGTCACAAGAAAACCAACAAATAACATAAGAACTGTCGTTAAATCGAGAAGCATAATTTCTGTGTTATCCGGACTTCCGTGCACTAAAACAGATCTGCGTCGTCTGACTTTAAAGGTTAGACTGGTAGTTCTGTGTTCGAATTAAGTCATGCTGGGACAGATGTAATTGTTTTAGCCTGTTGCCCTCCCGTGTTATTTAAACACTGTTAGCGCACGTATTGGTCACCGTGTGAGTCTCCGCTGTTGGTAAACAGCACTGCATGTGCCAGCGTTTAAAAAGAAAGAAAGGCAAACAGAAACCCCTCTCGGTTATGAAATAGAAAACGACTTTGTCTAGGCCCTTGAGTTATTTATTCACCAGGTATTTGGTTGACCATGTAAACTGACTTTTTTAGAAGCATACATTATTTAACATTTTTGAAAGTCGATCTCATCTCGAAAGGAAAGTCCTAAGATACGTAGACTACTTCGTGAAATTGTAATTGTACGAAGTAATTGACATTCATTTTCTGTTAAGTGAATTTTGATGTATTGTATGGACAATAAATGTTAGAGAATTGTATGTTAGTGAATCATAGAGGAACGAGTGCATATGCGTCCCTTTCTCTCTCTCTCTCTCTCTCTCTCTCTCTCTCTCTCTCTCACTCTCTCTCTCTTTCTCTCTCTCTCTCTCTCTCTCTCTCTCTCTCTCTCAATCACTAACTACTTGACGGTGAGTTGAAGTCAAAACTGGACCTAGGTAGTACGGCGGCTAACACCAAGACATTCAGAATGTGACCGATTTAGAATGATTTGTGGGGTCACAAAACCCTTGAACAATCCGAGAGACGATGATTAGGCGATGACATCAATTGCACAGATGACGTAACCTTATTTTATCCGTACGTGACGTCACTCACGTTTCTCCTGATGATGGATGATATATTGTTGATTTAACAATATAAAATATATATACAATTAATATTTTACAAGCAGAAGAAGCAAAATAAAAAGAATAACATTATTTATTAACGCGTTCATTCCACCAATAATGTGTATATTTATCCCATGCACGAATAACTGTTTCAGCCCTTCTTCGAATACTTCCAGCGAGTCGTTGGACACACTCCAATATATATATTCACTAGTGCAATAACCCAATGGTTTGATCATCATATTGCATTATTGTATTAATATATTATTTTTGGACCTCTTTCAGAACTTCTTTTTGGGGACTCAATTTATCGAATCCAAAGATTCTTCAATTACATATACAATATTAATATTTACACATTTACTTAAGTAATGACCGTCATTTTATGGTTGTTCACTGAAGTGTGAACAACCATAAAATGACGGTTATTTCTTATAATTTCTAACGAACCAATTTCTAATGGCAGTGGCAATTTCATAAACCATGGCAAATTAATACAATCGAACGAACATTTTCAGTGTGGGTCTTCCGATTGTCTCGTTTTTATGTAGAGAATTGTGTTGATAAATATGATCGGGAAGGAACAGTTACTAAAACAACATGAAGTTCGTGAGAGGTACTAGCCATGAATCTGAATCTTAAAATGAATATTATAGTAGCTGTTTATCGAAGGACAAACTTCTGCTACGATGACGCGATCTTTAAACCGTTAGGCATGATAACAATGTTATAATCTGATACTAGTTACGACTAGAATCATGTAGCTATTGTGAAGTTTATACGAGTATGAACGCAACAATTTGTCGTGTAAACATTTGTCACGTGACCATGTTTTAGCCAATCGGCAGTCGCGAAATCGTGTAAACGCCATAGTAAGAAATTATATATTATTGATTTACTCTGAGACTATGGATAGTCTATACAGTTTGTTGTTGATCTTGACATTGAAGTTACAATTTTCTCTGGCTTAATGTACATCAGAATGCTTTGACAGGGGTCCTTTCATCTGTGTGTATGTGTACTCCATGTGATACTGGCTAGTGGAGACAATTCATAGGAATAATGTCCTGTGCTGTAATATACTATTATTTGTCATGTGTCATGAAGATTTACAGAATGCTTCCTGGATTTCACAAACGTAAGCGGACGTAAAATCACACAGCGACGTGGATGTTGCTTCCCTCCTATAAAATAGTAGCGCCTAATAAATGCCACTTGTACTTGTACAAAGCGGACACAATACCACTTCGATCAAAACCAATCAACATAACCTTTTATTTTTACAAATACATTTTAAAAAATAACACATATCCGTATGATTGTTGGACTTTCGTAATACATATTTTGCATTTCAATGTTATTAAAAACAACCTACATGTAATTATACATTTCATTATAATCATACAAGGTGAAGACATAGATGAACACATAGGTGAAGACATAGATGAACACATAGGTGAAGACATAGGTGAAGACATAGATGAACACATAGGTGAACATAGGTGAAGACATAGGTGAAGACATAGATGAACACATAGGTGAAGACATAGATGAACACATAGGTGAAGACATAGATAAACACATAGGTGAAGACATAGATGAACACATAGGTGAAAAAATACATGAACATATTGGTGAAGAAATACATGAACACATAGGTGAAGACATAGATGAACACATAGGTGAAGACATAGATAAACACATAGGTGAAGACATAGATGAA
>JAUTBT010001360.1:0-10694 GCA_032361225.1 Lepetodrilus schrolli | reverse complement strand
CGGATGTTGCGGGTTTCCTCCTGCCCTAAACTGACAAGTCGTGATATAAGTGAAAGAATCTTGAAAGCGACTCTAAATCCCAATTTAAAAAATAAATAAATAATTTAAAAAAGAGATTAGTGTGTACACTTATTGGTGACAAATCGCTGTCCAGCAGTGCATCTAGAGAGGGAATTAATTAAGACAACAACTGAAAAAAACGCCAACGAATTTCAGGGTAATCATTGGTATCTCGTATCATGTGAGCTACACATGTTCTATCACAAAGTAACTCAAACATTCTCGCCGGTATATAGTGTCATAACAGTCGCATTAGTGCTTCATTATGTGTTACCACTTCTTCGATATAATTCGAGCCAAGTAGGTCAAAGTTGAATGTTATCCGAGTAAAATTAGAATTTGATCCAAACAAGCTATATAATATCGTAGCCTTCGTAGACAAGGTATGTTAATGTTAATGTGTTACATACTATGTTAATAGGCCTGTTTGCTCGTTTATTGTGCTCAAGATACCCGAAGAATCCATGTTGTATATACAATAACCTTTAAAGTAGATACCGGTCAAGGTCATTTGGTTTATCAATTCAATCAGCTTTATAATTGTTTAATAACATAGATATGTATTTGTTTTGATTTCATTATAGTTGTGACACGTGACATATTTATCTTGTAAACATTCCGAAACACAATTAGATCGAATACATACATGTACACTTCCATATTTATACCATATAGTACACTGTCTACTTAAAAATCACTCGGATTCCTTAAGTATGTCAACCAAATAATAAACTAAAAGCTGACGTTAATAAATAACATAAGTATGATATAAAGTATGCACACTTAGAGAGTTTTTAATAATCACGGACGATTCACTGTTCTTGCATATGTGCGTGCACCGACGTCGTGTCACAGTATGACATCAGAGTACAGAGGTTACTAGTATATGCAAATCTATTGAAATCTGATGACACGTCATTCAATAGTGTGTGTACGTTGAGAAATGCATGTACACGTGTTATACATACATGCATACACCATACACACATCATACACATACACACACACACACACACCATATACCACATGCACACACACACACACACACCATATACCACACACACACATACACACACCATATACCACACACACATACACACACACCATATACCACATGCACACACACATACACACACACACCATATACCACACACACACACACCATACACCACATGTACACACACACACACACACCATATACCACATGCACACACACATACACACACACCATATACCACATGCACACACACACACACACACACACACACACCATATACCACATGCACACACACACACACACACACACAAACACACACCACGTTCCAATTCTCAAGAAATATTGCATTCAGCAATAGGAATCCATATATAAGATCCAATTCACATATTTGTCGCAGGCAACAAAAGCCGCAAATAATGTACAATAATCTGTACATATTCACTTCTGGACCGATTACTTTACGTTTGGGGCTATCTTCGATATATCAATTCACGTGCTGATGCCAGTGCGTGGGTATGAAAAATGAGTATGAATACTTTGATATTACTAGTTGTTAATTATAAGAGGACAACAATAAATAACATTAAAGCATGATATGTTCATTCTATTATCTATTATTGTATAGCATTCCCTGCCCTCGCCACCCCATCCTCTAGTGGCACAACAGGTTAGATAGTATCACGATTCCTCTGTATACCTGGTACACATCCTCAGTATACCCGGTACACATCCTCAGTATACCCGGTACACATCCTCAGTATACCCGGTACACATGGTTCACAAATAATATCAGATACCTCTTTATCTTTTGAACAAAGCATCTCAAAGTTGTTTTCAAACTCGATTGGCAATATTGACGATCTAACGCCAACACGATATATAATATGCATTTAGTAAGCGGATCTACACCGAGTATATTCTCGGTCCAAGAAGAGTCTATTTGGTAACGTTCCACAAAGAAACCAAATAATGTTTTATAGTACAATACACGAGATTTCAATTAATGCGTAAAGATTTGTAGGTGCGATTAAAGCCAATTGCATAAACCAATGTTGTTTGTAATATGGTGAGAAACCTGTGTATTATACTTTACGTGTTCGTTAGCTTATACGATGGC
Organism: Lepetodrilus schrolli; assembly: GCA_032361225.1. NCBI lineage: Eukaryota > Metazoa > Mollusca > Gastropoda > Lepetellida > Lepetodrilidae > Lepetodrilus > Lepetodrilus schrolli. The sequence continues at coordinate 8,520 of JAUTBT010001360.1, read as the reverse complement.
TTTGTGAATGGGGATCCGTGCACGATGTCATGTCCTCCTTATTCGCGTCATTAAGTTGCAATATTGACACGCGAATTTCAAATACCCTCTTGACTCATGTTTCATTTTTCGTCGTCAAACATTTTGACAGCTCGTTAATAACACGAAGAGTTTATTTTCTGACCACAAGTTAATTATGCAGTAACACGTCTCACTGTAAAGCATATAGAAACTTATAACCGTTTATTAACATACTTATATTTATGATCACGAAAGATCGCCAAAGTCAGTGGCAAACCGTTCGTGGGAACGCTTCTTGAATGCCGAGATTTACTGACTTCGTGATAAATAGCTCTCTATTTGATAGTAACATATATCTCCAAAACAAATCTTAAAAGTATATTCAATGATATCAGATGGTAAGTACTAATTATGATAAAAATGTCATGGCATGTGTACAGCAATAATTAAAATAGTATTACTTATTTGTATGGACTTGTCATGTGTCATAGTGGATACCATACGCAGGAATGTGCGGATAGTAATTGACTAATTGTTCGTGAACGATATGAATTCTTTTCTTTTGAATATTAAGTTTTCCGGGTAATATGACATACTGTCTATATGCTCTGCGTTGGTATATTACTGACACTACAGCTATTTTTTTCTGATAATTCATAAGCTATTTGAGGAATAAAAACTAACAATAATAATCAATTTGGAATTTAAAAACCCAATCGACCGAGGCCTTTATAAGTGTTGTGTAATATTTTACATAGTCAAACTTTAATTACATGTATAGCACACTTGCAAAAAAGATAAGATTAGTTCCTATAATTGTAATACAATATGTCAACTCGTGTATCATAATACTTTGGTAAATAACAAAATTATCCTCTTTCCACTGTTTCCAGTATTTAGCAATAATATTGTAGTTGACATGAATAAACATGAGTTAATTATAGACTGCAGATCGTTTATTTTCAATTTGATACTTCGACCACAATCATAAGATAATGTTTTAAGCAATATTCATGTTCGTTAATTAATTGGATAACAGATACGTAATTCAAGATCGCACCTAGTTTAAAATGTTATCATTTAAGCACAAATTAATCTGTACAACACACATATAAACTCGAGTATTTGAAAGCTAAAAGTAAATACTTCATACCTCTCACTAAATTAAGAGATCTAGACGAACTATGGTTTCTGTTGCTGTACAAAATCTAGTTGATCCTTTCAAAGTTACTGATAAAGAAATAACATACATGTATGTATATATGACAGCTTGACTAGAACAATACTTCTAAGCAAATCAAACTGAATTTAGACACGCTGTTTATCATGAGACTGTTTCTGTTAGACATAGTATAGGATTGCCATCATAATTATGATTATAAGCGAACTCACGACACACACATACACACACATACACACACATACACACACATACACACACATACACACACACATACACACACAGAGACACATACACACACACACATACCACACACACACCACACCCATCTCCCCCCTTGAATTGTTCATAGTAGCGGGCGTTCGGTCATCGCTGTGTTACACGAATGAAGGAAATCATTGCCGTCTTCCGGCGACGCTCTTAACCCTCTCCACGCTGAAGGCAACCGGAGATGCCCCAAAGAGCAGTACCTGAGTCTAATCCAGCAATGAGAGGGTTAATAATGAACACGTGTGTCCCTCTTGCCCTGTCTACGGGTGACCAGAGATTCACGAGTCATCTGGCACTGGCATGTCCATAATCTCAAATAATTAACTGGCTTATGTCCATATTGTTTATGTCCATATTGTTTATGTCCAGCTGGCGGGCCTGATCGGTACAGAAATGTATACGGACGTACTCAAGCAGCGAATGTCAGTTAATGCCATCTTATATATTTTTTCTGTAGTGCTAAAGTACTGAAGAGTGCTGCACCGCAAGCCCTCCTGGGAACATACCCATTGGGAACAATACATGGATAATGGCCTCATCTCAGTTAAATTATTATTTATCATATATTAGTGTCTATCTCAGCGTCGATGGCAAAGAAGGAGTCTATGCCATCCACTAATATATGTATATATGCATTCCCCTTTACACTGAGTCGTACTACTTCGAGTTATAACGTCCCCTTATTGCATAAATAATATAAGCACCAAAAAAAGGATTACGATCATATTCAAGTTTTAACCGGAAGTTTATACTGGTGATTCAATCAAAATTCTATATCGCCATTATCTGGGGGTTGCATTGGAATGGTGTCTACTATACAGCGATGAAAAGCGTTTTGGAAGTACAAACATGATTTTATGTATGTCAACTGAATGTACTTTGCAGTTGTAGCTAAGAACTAAGAATCTGTGATTGTATACTGTTAAATAGAAGGTTCTCACTTGCGAGGGGTATATACATAATTATGACGATGTGTACCCGTCGCATGTGTGAGTGACATGCAAGAGAGAGCTAAACTCACGTGACTGTAGGTCAAATATGACATTAACACGAGAGGTGTGTATTAAGAAACCTACCACAGTGTATACAATGAATTCATTATCCCAGGTAAGGGTGAGTGTTCATTTACATGTCAACAGACGCCTGTTATCTCCAGTCAGATTGATTCCAGTATCAGAGATGTCAAATCTGTCAAATAAGTATTTTGCCGTCAACCGGCATGCTGTAAACGTTCTCCTGTTGTACATATTAGATATGCATGAGTGTACCTACTTGTAGCGGGCAAAATAAATTATACTCTGACAAAAAAAATATCAATACGTAAAGATCAATGACGTTAAAATAAAGTTTATTCTGTAATAAAACATCTCACTATAATCTATGCAATACATACATATAAATTACAAAAATGCAAAATGGAATGCAAAAATGAGACTTTGAAGTTGCATAACAAATATTTAGTGCGCGAATTAACCATAATGACTCAAATTGATAAAATTGAAACATTTCAGTCTACAGTATTGTAGGGCATGACCACCTCTGGTATCAATGCATGCCACAATTCGCCATTTCTCAAGCACTGTTAATCGTCTTATGTTTAACCTCATTATGGACCAAAGGACATTCCTCTTGCAATGCTTGTTGGAACTCTTGGACTGTTCTTGGGATGGTTGGTCATTTAGCGGTCATGTTGATCCCATGATATTGATGCATGCTCTCTTCGGAAAAGAGAATATGTTGACACTTCCTGTTTGGGCCAAATCAGCAATCCTTATCCAACGCAATATTTTTAGTCGATTCCATGGAATAACCGGTAGTGCATTATACCTACAGCCCTAAATCTTAGTCCTATTGTGACACACTCAACGCCAGAGTCATGTTGATGTCACTTCCGTCACCGTCAAGAACCTGTTGTGTAATACCGAAAAACTGTTAGCATCACCCGGTGCTCGCAGGTTTACTGCAACATTCAGCGCTACGGATGTTACCAGTTTCCTCCTGCCCTAACTGACAAGCCGTGATATAAGTGAACGAATCTTGAAAGCGGCTCTAAACCCCAATTAAAAACTGACCGATGACGACCTTAATATGTACAATTTTGAAGTGTTTTACGGTATATATTTACTTGCAATCTCTGTCTTGTTTTTCATCCTATGTGTCAAAGTGTCAACAGTGTGATAGGAGCAAGTTTATAAAGACTGTATCTTTCTATTGAGAAGCTATCGCGGTTTAACCCTGGAGACCCTGTGTTGTTCCATTAGGGCTTCGTACACGATTGAAACCATTAGGTTCATAGTTCACACGTTACACCTCTGACAGTCTACCAGCTGTGGTGTTAATATTCCTACAATACTATCGCTATGGCACTGATAAAAAAATGTCGGATAGCTGTGATATTATACGATAGTCATTTATCTTGGTGCTTCATACGCTAGAAAATGGCATATGGCTACTTTGGAATGAAAATGGTCGGGGATTAACCCCGGCGTGGAGTGGAAGGGGACGGTGGACAGTTGAGGCGTGCGTTTGTGATATCTCACCGTGTATGTCCCCCTGCCTCCTGCTGAGAGCGAGGCTATCGTTCGCGATCGGAAAGGGTATATACGACCGTGTGCGTATTTGTTTGCGTGCATGTGTGTGTAGGTGTGCTCGTGCGTGTGTGTCTTTGTTTTGTTTACGTGCGTGTCTGCGTGCGTGCATGTGTGCCTGCCATTCTTTTAAAATAGCAGGTTGTGCTAAATATGTAAGGGATTACTAGTACTCCGCGTATATAATCCGATATTTGCCTTGTTTTATTATCAAACACTTTATAAGGTCACTGAACCTATGTCCGGAATTATGTCTTAGCATTACTACCTATGCATTACTACCTATGCGGACGTGTTACTGCCCTGAATGTGCTAATATGCATGCATAGCAGGATATATCAGTTATCTGGCAAATGCTACAATCCCAGCCTGCGTGACAATATACATGTATAGGTGCATTTACGTGTTCAACTATATATATAATGATACAACATTTATATATGGAGTGCCCTCTGATTATGAATCGCAGCCAACTGATCGCGTTCTTTCCTTTACACCACATGGAAATAAAATATATACGAAATCCCAATGACTGTAAAATGAACAACTGCGTTTTAAATGTGCGAAATAGTGTCTAACTAGTTTTTGAATTGGGAATTAGATCCACTTTCAAGATTCTTTCACTTATATCACGGCTCGTAAGTATTATTAGTGTAAGTATTATTAACCCTCTGTCTGCTGGATTAGCAAAGGGATTGCTCTTTAATTTAGGGCATTTCCTATTGCCTCCAGCACAGAGAGAGTTAACACCACAGTATTTTAACATTTACAACTGTTTGGTCAAGAAAAACCTCCTCCATAATCTGTTGGTGATCAATCCAGTAACCACAATGTTCTGTCATACGTGGGACGTATTAGCCAGGTGAACCGTATTGCGGTGCGCCAGTCAGAGATAAAGATAATATAGGTGACAAAGTTTGATTGATATGGGAAATAAACAGTGAGACGATAGCGCTGTAGACTCATCAACACACCTTGTCTGGCCGCTTGAGATCACTAGACCTGGATCTAATGTACAAGCAAGTGGAGACAAATGACTGATAGATATATATGGCCAGCATTTGCTGATACGCTTTATATCTCTGTGTTGATATTTACCCCTCTATAGCCTGTTCAGTGCCTGATGTCGGGTAAACAGTATTTTATAGAGCGAAAGGTGTGGATTGTACTGCTTTGAAGTATATGTGTAAGCATCAAATCCAATAATGTATCAGTTTGAACAATGGCGTGGTGCCCCAGAACAGTTTGTGACGTTAAGCATTGCATGGGAGTGTACACGAAGAAAGGTTGTGATTTCTTAAAATATTAACACAAAATGTATATGAAGCTGTTTATTGCACGTGGTATAATATAGAACCTTTTTGTGTTGCACAATTGTTTTTCTTGCTGTCTTTTTGTGTTGTACAATTGTGTTTCTTGCTGTCTTTTTGTGTTGCACAATTGTTTGTCTTTTTGTGTTGCACAATTGTTTTTCTTGCTGTCATTTTGTGTTGCACAATTGTTTTTCTTGCTGTTCGTGCCTGTCTACGTGCATTATAGAGGTCGATAGGACGACCTGAAACGAATGGGCAACCTTAAAATATATAGTAATCAATACTATTAAATAGATTACACTTTTAGTACAATGGGCAGTTGGGTCTGACCGTATGGATCGAGTGACTTCATAATGTGTGCTACATTAAGTCATTGTTTATATTCTCTCTTTGAATATAATTTACATATAGTTTCAAGACAATTGCGTGTTATTGATACAGTGATGTCCATCGTGTTTTAACTCGCGGGGTACCATACATCACACTGCTATGTGAGACCATATTACCATAATAGTATACTAGTAGTAGCCTGTGGGCTACTCACAATGGATAATAAACTTGTATTTGCATGATTAACCCAACACATGAGAGTTCGCGGAATAAGAAGAGGTATTCGTATGTATGGGTGAATGGGTACCCGGTAGGACGATATGGAATTGTTAAATGTAAACCTTCTAGCGCCTTAACTGGTTGTATACTCCCCAGGGAGTTGAGAAGGAACATCGTGTGCACATTGCTCCATTGACCGGATTATTGTAGCACTATGTGCATGCTTCAGAGCGGCGTGGATTTGGCGAAATATAAATGTTCACATTATTATTATTAGTATTAGTATTAGTATTAGTAGTAGTAACTAGAAGTATTAACTAGTAGTAGTAGTGGTGGCGGTAGTAGTAGTAGTAGTAGTAGTAGTGGTGGTGGTAGTAGTAGTAGTAGTAACTAGAAGTAGTCGTAGTAGTAGTAGTAGTAACTAGTAGTAGTAGTAGTGGTAGTAGTAGTAAGTAGTAGTAGTAGTAGTAGTAGTAGTAGTAGTAAGTAGTAAGTAGTAGTAGTAGTAGTAGTAGTAGTAGTAACTAGTAGTAGAAGTAGTGGTAGTAGTAGTAAATAGTAAGTAGTAGTAGTAGTAACTAGAAGTAGTAGTAGTAGTAGTAGTAGTAGTAGTAGTAGTAGTAGTAGTAGTAGTCATCGTTTGTTTTTAGGCAACATTCATCATTTCACATCTCACCAATCTTCTTATAATATGAAGTTTGTCCGTCTCATGTTAAAACGGCAGTACATTTTCCTTAGTAAACGTCAGTGTCATTTTGACACTAATCCAGTCTCCTAGTTAGAAACGTTCAATCGTGCACGAAAAATGCACCTTCCATACTAACAATGGGTTCTCCTGTACGAAAGGGCATAACGTTAGGGTAGCCTAACTCCAGCCTTCGCAGTGGTGTAGTCAATGTGTAAGTAGTAGGTTTGTAGTTAATTAAGTCGTAGTCCTTGTAATGTGTAATGACTAGTTACGTCATTAGGCGAGCGAGCTAATCGTAATGATGAGGCTCGGCGAGGTATTGGAGTGACGGGAATTCAACACCATAGTAAATATACATCCCTTTTTTCTCTCGTTATGTAATCAAGCAATAAAGATACCGATTCAAGTAGACTTTTAGGCAGATGAGTCTCTGGTCTCGTAAGTCTCCGGTCCCACGGCTAACAGTAGATGCTATATATCTAACATTTAATCTATGGAATAATAAATGACAAAATGCAATATGGCCAAGTACTCGTACGATATATTAATTTTTAAGAGTTCATTCTCTTTTATATATTCATGATGTATTTGGATTGTAATCATGCATATAGACTTGCCAAAGGAGTGTATTATCAACTTCTCTTTTTAGTATTTCATCTTCATAAGAGAGAAAAAATACTTTGAGCATTATCAGGGTCATTGGATATGTACAGTGTACATTCAAGATTAAAGACAATATATAGCTTGTGTCTCGCACACAATCTCTGTGTTCGCTTGTATTAGACATTATATGCAGGGTCTTAACACATTAGTGCAACACTTAGCACAGTCGTTCTCTTCAGATGTTGTGTTAATGTGGCTTCAATCCGACTACAATCCAGATATTATAATTGCTCTTCTCTCCTTTCACGGTTCGAGTATCCGCTGTCGGCGTTGAAATGACGATAACAATCCGAAAGATCGGCGACATGACGAGATGATAATAATAATAATAATAATTTGTTCCCTAAAGTACATCATAGCCGTGTTCATAAGTGCTGAAGTAATACAACTGCTCCAGTTAATGGATCAGTGTGCACTCACTTGTCATCAACTCCTTGGGAGGATGCAGCCAACGCTACTAACACTAGATTATCGTTACTATTTCCCAGATGCACATTCAAAGCTGAAGGAACATGCACTTCCTTGAAGTAATAACCAAAGGTGCCTCGAGTTGGGGTTTTTGTTCGTCACAGTATGGGGTAGAAGATAATCTTAAGCAAGGCCTACTGTACTTTCAGTACTGTACTTTATTATACTCATAGCATTCAAATACTATAGCACTCTCCAGTACACAGTATAATTTCACAGTTAACCGTATATTGGCATTAACTTGGTAACAGTTCAGAAGTTCCACAATGTAATGTGCAATGAAGAATGATGAAGTACAAATAATTTCGCCTTGTCCAAAAGCGAAAGTAGCGCTACATGGGGTATTGCGTCCTTTCTATATCTGACAATATTAACACAAGCATTGTGTCTTACTTAATTGTAGATCTTACCTATAGCTAATCTACTGCAGACATTGGCTGATTAGCTCTATGGCGGGGCCCTGTGGGGTAGCAGGCCTCTTTGAGGGGGTCGGGCGCACCTTTTGTACTGGAAACTATGTCATGGTGGAAATATAGGGAGGGGAAACAATATTTAATAGGCTGACAAGACACACAAGTGCACTGTAAAGGAAACATTTAATACGATGACACGGGTAAGCCGAGTCATCCATACTACAGGCCTTTCTAGTATCAAGGAACCACTCGCCTTCGACTCAAATTGCGCCCGAAAGCTCGGTACCTTTTCCGTCGTCACTCTGAATATCGTTCAAATCCCGCCCCGGGGGCCCGGCATCAATGTTCGCGAAAGTTACCTTTCTGACGCGATATTGATAGGATGCGA
>JAUTBT010001359.1:0-28917 GCA_032361225.1 Lepetodrilus schrolli | reverse complement strand
ACTATCCATAGTCTCAGAGGGTTAAAGTAAATCAATAATATATAACTTATATTGATTGGTATTATATTTATATGAAAAGAGTCCCTGAAATTCTATGTATCGTAACTAGTTAAGTAATTAAAGTTCTTAATGCATGTAGACATATACATAACAACTTATGAAAATTACATGCTCTATATTCGATCTATATACAGTGATTCATTTAACAATCTCAAACCACCACCGAGATATAATCTATACCAGTATTACAGTAATCACGTTAATTTAAACCAACAACGAAAGACCACGTCGTTTTATTGATCGCTTGGATTAATGGGCCTTTAATTCAAATAATGTTAATGAGATTAAAAGACAACGACTAAACGCTCGTTAATTCAGACCGCATGGGTTAACGATGTTAATATCCGGTGACATGCTTTATCAAATTAATTTTGCTGCAGAGAAACTAATTCTGCAAGCCAGTATAGTGTCTTGATTCTTCGTGGTCGTATCGTCTTTTCTTAACTAATACTCGGATAATCATATTACACCCCGTTAACAACTAAACAATAACACCGCTGTGTAATCCGTCAATCCAAACAAATTAATTTTCCGGTTACCGGTTAATGGCTTTATAATTACACATAAGATGCGCGCGAGGAGAGCGGTGAGGTCACACAAGTTTTGGATGGGTGTTTGTAGCGATTCTATCGGGCGGCACGAAATTTGAGGCGCTAGCTGTAGGGTGCGAGTACAAGACAAATTGCAGAGTTAGGTAATCCTATTGTTGTTAGGAAGGTAGTGTTTAACACTCGCGCATGTCTTTACATAGGTGTTCGTTCTCCTTTTAAGAGACAGACGGAACACTGTAGGATTACTAGTGATTTATTGTCGTTGTAATATCTATGCTATTTTTTTAATACTGTACTATGCCTTCTTAATTCTCTTTGTTAACTTAATGACGTGTACATGGTTAATAGGAACGTGAAAATGGATAGATACGACGTGAATATGTAGTGAAATATATAGTGAAATTATGGTGATTTGACAGGGAAAATGGATGATTAGGGTAGGGGTGTCGAGGGAGGGGGAAAGGACGAAATGTGTGTGTGTGTGTGTGTGTGTGTGTGTGTGTGTGTGTGTGTGAGTGAGTGAGAGAGAGAAATAGAAAGGGAGAGATGAGTTATGGATAGAGAGAAAGAAAGAAAAGAGAAAGAAAAGCTAGGGCGATATAGAAAAAAAGGATATCGAGAGAGAGAGGGAGAGAGAGAGAGAGAGAGAGAGAGAGAGAGAGAGAGAGAGAGAGAGAGAGCGAAAAGAGACAGAGATACAGAAAGAGCGGAAACAGTGACAGAGAAAGAAAGAGAGGGGAGAGAAAGGGGTTCTTTAATAGGCCTACTGTGGGAGTATAGGACGGGATAATGTATATATATTCTGAGAGACATACAGAAATACTTATATTATTTCCCACTTTAGAAACATATATTTTTTTAAAGTGGAAACAAACATCGAGAGAGAAAAAGTGGGGAGAAAAAATTAAAACCTCGCAATGCGGGACCCTATGGGGTTATACATGATAGATGCCATCCATCGATATAATTATAGAATCTCACAAAATCGTTCCCATCTAGCAATTCCTTGTAGAGATTGAGTTTCACTTTGACGATCCTACTTGTCTCATGTGTATTTACATACATTGGTAATTCTTTCCTGATAACCAAAAACGTGAAAACAAATGAACACCAATCTAAGAAGCATAATTACCGTATTTAACCGTGTGTATTGGCTGTATTTTGACAGCTTCAAAGAGCATATATCGCGATCTTTCATCACTACGGACACATTTCAACACAAATTTTCTCAGAGATATTTTTACTTTTCCCAAGCAGTAAGCATGTTTATATATAAATCGGAGGTCCACCCATTTTCAAACGTCTCAGCAATGTAAATACTGTTTTTATTTCCATTCCTCTCCAATGATGAAAATATCTTTCGGCATTTTTCTGTCTTTTCTTACCCTGTCTAAACGCGCCTAAGACCACGTGCAACTTAATTCGATTTCAAGATTTCACTGACACTGAACGTTTTTCCGTACACCGGCTCTTGTGTACCTCACGGAAACTGTTTGTTTTTTACTCGATAACTGTGTCTTCTATAAGTTTCCATAAAACTTAATATACGTATAATTATCGTACTTAATTTCACATATATTTAATATACGTATAATTATCGTACTTAATTTCACATATATTTAATATACGTATAATGATCGTACTTAATTTCACATATATTTGTGGGTTGCTTCCGTTGTTTTTTTTGTGTTTTTTTTGGTGGTTCTTTATTATTTAGTTGGATAATGGTAAACTTTGAAGAACAGGTAAAGCTGAATTTATCTTCAACCACGAGTGACAGACACAGCTGATTATACAAAGATATCTTCTACCATTCTTTTACAAATCCGATTATAGCAATGTACTCCTCCCATGCAATCCTTTAATTAAACTACTTGGTATTTGATTAAAATTATATTTAGTTAGTTGTAAATACGTAAATGCAGTTTGCTTATCATGGGAATGGGACAGACAAACAACATATATTTCTATCTGCCGCAGTCTATTGTATTTCAAATGAATTACCAATCTATGCTGTAACTTGCCATAATAGTAAACTATATTTCACATGTAACCATTCCATGTGAAACCCAGACCTTGAAGGGTTTTCCCCAAGTAGCATGTATCACTGAAGCGATAGCCATACTTCTGGTAGTTTAGCTTGATCCCCTTGTTTGATCAAGAAATCGATCCTTCGGATCAATTAAAGTAAAAATCGAACCTTTCCGCTTCATGAATGCCCCTAGAACTTGTCGATTTTCCCGTATCATGTTTGCCTTTGCCTCTCTTAAATCAGATAGCTGCGCCCGTCTTGCGTGTTTGTTCAATGCGGAAAGATGACGAATTATTTATAACACGGACGAATAGGAAAACCAACAGCGTGAAATTCTATTGAGGCATGTGTAGCTTTCTCAAAGAATTAACTATTTACTCATATATTTTCGCCGGTAATTACATCAAGACGAGTCTTTATTTCCGCGTTGAAACATCTGACGCCACGACGAGAATAGACAATCTGCTTTGATATCCCGGATTTGGGCTGCAAGCACTTAAATTATTCCCTGACAATGGAAGGACAAATCGGTCTCTATTATTATGATTTGGATGCATTCATTAATTATTTTGTCAATATAGCGATCACGGTTATAGAATGAATATCCCAGTAGAGTGTTTAACCTGTAACCTATTATTCTGTATTATGTTAGTATTTAATAGACGTATAATAGATTCAATCACTGTGGCGTCTAGAGGTTTTCTACGACAATGAGAAGCATAAATATATAAACCGGAATGGTTAACTCGTGATACATTATTTATGTTGTTTAATGCATAGAACAGAATAGAAATGTAGTTAACTCAATTTATAAAGAATATCATATAAATATTTCTAATTAAAGTTAAGCTTGGTAATTAAGTATATACTTTCGTGCTGTGAATGTTTGGTTTCTAGGATGCTACTGGAATATATGTCATATAATATATATAATAAAATACAATTAAACCTTAGAATAAGGAAACAGACATTCAACAATGACAAACAGACATTTTCCCGCATGGACATTCGTGCTGCAAATCATTACAAAAACGACACAGAAAAGAATCACCGACAAAGTTTTCAGAGAAATCTGGGATCTTTTAAGCACAAAACGCCAACATGACTCCTTGAAGATTTCAAGTACTTTCTCCTAAAACTCTCGAGACATTGGCAAACATTTTGGCAACCAAAGCCACCCCACATGGCTTCGCGTGCACGTGTGGTGTTTGGAGCTTCTGTTTCCATGCCCCATACTCAAAGAGAACGACCCTCCAAACTCCCAGTCGCGCTTGCCCCATGGAGCGAATACCAACCGGTTTCTATTAGAAGTGACGGTGCTAAGAGTTTTTGTGGCGTTCCTAGCAATAAAATACTGCAACTTAAACAAATTTGGCAAATTGGCCTTAAATGCTGCAAATGCTGCTAAGGAAATGGATTTTAGAAGAATATTTTGGTTTAATCAGATATTTCGAGAAGATTTAGAATATCTTGTGAACTTCGGTTAAGAACGAGAGAATGTAAAACGTTATGTATATATATATTTTTTTTTTCACTCACACCGGGTAACGCACGAGGAAATAAGTATTTAGAATCATTGTGTAATAATTGGTAACAAACACGCGAATGGAACAAGTAATTCCAAGTAATGATGATGATATGATGACAACGATGATAATTGAATTTGTGGTGGTAGTAGTGATGGTCATGGCGATGATAACATAGACTGATGTTTATTTCAAGAATCCGATGAAATATAATGAATATTGCAACAGTTTGTATACGCTATACGTTTTACAATATCAATACTTATATTCGAAATTAACAGCAACAGATAAATAGGCTCTACACCCATTTCCGCCATATTGGATTTTGGCCGTGATGCCTCCATATGAAATTGGCGTTGTTTTAGCAATACGAAATATGTTCTCAAACGGGTCACACACAACCATAACATAATGGTACCCAATCGTTCTGATAATAATGTAAAAGTGTGTTATAAAGTTGCACGAAACATTATGTAAGTTATTTCCTCTTGATCTACAATGGCCGACCTCTTGATCGTATCCACGGCTATTGAACAAGCAATACACTTCGAGCTGCAGCACGTGTCAATATACTTATCACTGATAACCAATTGAAGGGGTGTGTGTGTATTGTCTTGAACACGTGTTCATTCCCTGGAATTAATGTCATAATGGCGTTAGAAGCAAGAATGCATTTACCTCTCCAGAGGCTCAATACTATTTGCGCAACTACAGTACAGAAACCCATACAGACAGAAACCATTATGATATATAATCCGCAATGATCCCTAAAATACGGCTACCAGTCTGGAAAAGACGATCGATCAATTAACCTTCAATCAGACCCATATTTGTCTGTTTGCTATTTTCGATTCTCTTGTTTAATCATATGGGTCCGGTCTATTTTATTCGGGTCAGGAGATATTTTGTTTTTAATAATCTTTGTATTCTTCTGTGTGATGTTTCATTTTATCTGAATGTCCTTATTGATGTTCCCGTAAATGTAATGCACACACCCACACATACCCGCATGTTCACACACATCTACACAAACAAACGCCACACACACACACAAGCAAATAAACATGAACACATACCCACATACTAACACCCACACCGCAGACAAACAAACACATACGCACAAATACACTGATGCTCACAGACATTTATCCATGCATACACATACTCTATATCTCCCTCTATCTCTTCCTTCTTTCATCTCTCCCTTCTCTCTCTCTTCCTTCCTCCCTCTCTCTCTCTCTCCCTCAATTTCTTTTCTCTCACCCTCTGACACACGCAATTTCAAAATTCTGGAAATAAAGTCCAACCAAAGAATCTTCTTTGATTTCTTAAAGACAGCCATTAAACTGTTTTGGTTTGACGGAGACATTCCCAGAATACCATGTCTAGGTTTCGTGGACCGCAGATGTTACTTCTGGCATTACTTTTTATAAAACCCAATAGAAACGAGAAAGTAAAAAGAATCAATACATTGGCCGTGTGCTTTCTTGGAACCAGTTGGACTCAAGACACACGACTTGGCTATACGAGTCTAAATTCGCCCTTTTCCTCTTCAAAATGACATTTTTTTAAAGGTGCAATGCCCTCGAGGGTAACGAAAATATATAGCCTAGAGAATTAGTTCATGCAAATTATCAGTAATCCGTTGATGTCTCGTGAGATAGTAACAGTTCCTCAAGCAGAAAAAGTTTAAGTATTCATTGGATTTGTAAGAATGACTGTTCTGTGATTGTTTATTGACATCGATACAATCATAGAGACTGTAGTGTATGTCGATAATATGCGTTTCACATGAAATATTTAGTACTTTTCTATTAATGGCCAATTACAACATTGATTTATCGGGCGTTAATAAATAAACATGGCGAAAGTTTAGTTACAGCTGTACTTAATAGTGTTTAATAGTGCTCGTATAAATAAGTATTTGTGTATCACAACGATATTCGTGTATATATTACTAACTATTTACTATTAGGAAAATACGATATCATATACGACGCTATACCATGTGTTTCATTCAAGTATATTATCAACATTTTTAATATGTATATCGTTTGGTACTATGCAATACAGGGAACAGTCCTTTGCCTACACAGCTGCAAAATCAGTGGAACAACATACCTTGCAACATTAAACTCTCTGAATTCTTGAAAGTCTTCAAATCGAAATTCAAGAACGTTTTCGTTCGAAAATCATAGTATTCAAACAGTTTACCCGTACCCAGATCCCAACATTATTTTATCTTCATCTTTTTCTATTCTCCTGCTTCTTTTGCTCTTACATGATCTCCGAATCTATGTATGTATTCCAAGTTTTTGTAGCGCCACTATACTATTATTATTATTATATTATTATTATTATTATATTTCGTCGCGTATGAGTGAAATATTCCTGCTGCGACGTAAAGCACTAATTCATTCATTCATATTATTATTATTATTATTATTATTGTTATTATTATTATTGTTGTTGTTATTGTTGTGGTTGTTGTTGAGGTTGTTGTTGCTGTTGCTGTTAATGATTATTTTCTTAATTTCAGGAGATTCGGGATAAAACGGTGCTCGAGATGTCATCTTGGAATTGCCGCCAACGAACTTGTAATGAGGGCACGTGACCTTGTGTACCATCTCTCGTGTTTCACGTGCAGCTCGTGCAACCGTGCTCTGACGCCGGGTGAACAGTTTGGCATGAAGGACCATCTTGTATACTGTAGGACAGACTATGAAATAATTTTTCAAGGAGAGTACTTACAAAGTTTGTCTCCCGATCATGGTGGGCAAGGACTCCCATATTATAACGGTGTCGGGGCGGTTCAAAAAGGAAGACCCCGGAAACGGAAGAGCCCGTGTCCGGAAATGGACGGGTGTCAGACTATGGGTGAGTAGAAAATTTGGATTTCCGAAATTAAATTTTTTAAATATGTTTTGCGGAAATCAGTATCTGTGATTGATCATTAATTTTGAAACGACTTTGCTGAGCTTCATTTATTTTTTAAATAATGTTTTTCGTTCAATTCGGAAAGAAAACAAATATTCAAATTGGACAATGGTTCTTAAAGAATGGTTCTTTGAAACGAGAAGGTCAGTTTAATATATTAGTGATATGTCCCCCATGATGGAGGAACTGAATAACAATATCAATAGACGAAAATGAACCCAAATAACAATCATTTACACCAGTGAAGATATGTTTTTTACAATTATTTCAACAATTGACGACTCTATATCTAGCCAATTACTCCAGTGCAAATGTCAAGATAATAAAAGAAATATAGCTCATGTTGGTTTCGGGGGAAACAAGTTGGCGAAATATCCACGGAGGGGTCGCTTTGAAGTCTTAATCCGATCTTTGTAAAGGTTTTATCAAACTTCACCATCGAGACCTCAAGAAACAGAGGAACAATGTCCTCGACGATTTCTGATCGGCCTTTACAAGTCTATTAGCAGTGTAGCATAGAGGAGACTATTTGAAACCAGTGGCCACAAATAACCGTATCCTATCAGAACTCCATCCCTTTTATTCACCTCCTAAAGAGGCTTCGTACATCGTACCGTAAACACTACTTCAGCGTGGACTCCCAAAGGAGAATAATCGGGCCTAATTTCTTGCGCGGCAGGATACCGCAATTGTCCAGCGGTGAAACGCCTTGGCGGGCGAGTCTGTGATTCGAGTTATGTCCATTTGACAAGATTAGTACTCGGTCTTCAACCTGTCAAGTTTATCTTTCACGCATGGTTAAAATCTCAAGACTATTTGCCAGACTTCTGAAGCACCTTAGTGAACTACATGTGTGGTGTTACATAAGCTTGTACTTAAATCTCAATCACATACGGGTATTAACTACAGGTCAAATGACAAGGCGTCTCATTCGTGAGTTACCGCCCTTGAAAAGCTCTATTTTTTTTGGATTGAACGATAACCTCGTCTGGTTATATGTTGAGTATAAATAAGTTGTGTAATATTTGATCGTTCTGTTTTTAATGTTTTATATGCTTCATTTGTATAGAATACGCATATACTGATCTGCATTGTACCGCAGTACAATAGCGACATTTATTTCTTTGCAAAATATTTTATCATTTTCATTAGTGCTCTGGTTTATTATTCAATAAAACGGATATTGGATTGCATTTTAAAATGATACAAATGAGAATCCAAACTTATCCTTTAATAATATCAAGTAAGTAAAAAAGTTTGTAATTTTGTGAATGGAGTAAAATCTTAAAGCGTACTGCGAGCTAATGCCAAGATCTGTTAATATGACGCATATAGATGAAAGGCGGAACATATTTTGATGCTCAATCAATATATCGATAAAGTGACAATACATTTTTAAATTATACCATGTGAATGATAAGGTTTTACGAAAAGCACGTCATGTTCATGGGGTTTTTTTCTACAAAAAAATCTAAAATACTTCCTTTTCTAAAACCTGTAAATATTTACGTAGTAACTTATTCTCTCAGGTTAAGAAAACCACGAAACCTTTGCGTGAACAGTTTACTTTTCTCTGACATGGATATTTTGGATGGTTGAAAAATGGTCCCGTTTCCTCTTCGAATTATTGGAAATGTTTCAAGTTTGCTAGCTAACATTGATCATATAATAAGGGCATCTGGGTACTGTTTGTCAAATGAATTATTGATATACACGCGAACGCTCTATGTTCAAAGTTCTACCGCTGTGTCCACGCGAGTGTTTGCTAACCCACTCCAAGAGCAAATTCCACGGGGATCATTTTATCGATACACCGCTTTCCTTAAAAGGACGAGGGCACACTTTATTGAAGATTATGAATCTTGCTCGGGGCTGGTAAATTTGGGGCATTGATTGTTGTTTTTCTTCAGTTTTACTTTAGTCCCTTGATTGATATCGATGACTTTGAAGAAGTACTTGTCACAACCAAGCATCGGTGGCTGGAACCCTGATTCAATCGTTGTCCTTAGTGTATACACGCAATGGACGTGTACAACTACCAATACTTTGTAGTGTAACACTTTCAATATCCCAACGTGTATTTCATTATATATAAAAATATTTACAAAAGATAATTACTAGTATTAATTTTCATATTCTATGAAAGGTTGAAAATAATATTCTGTATAATGTCCGTCCACTAGCACATACTAATACGTACATTTTATTAAGTTTTAAACAATTCAGTTTTACATTATTCAAATACCAAAATATAAAGCATGTATTTCACTCCAGTAAATCAAATATATGTGAAAGAAGCAATAGTTTATATTTTGGTTGGCAATAACGTACGAATGGAAATAGTACACCAATGGCAATATTGTAACCGAATACCACTATGTTGTAGGAATAGAAATGCTGTGTATTACTGGGTACATGCTTACGCATTACATCATTATTTAGTACTACACAATAATGTCAAAGCATGTGTAATGATTGATATACATGCTTTATTGTTCATTAAATAAGGCTGTCATGAAATGCATTTTACAAATGGAATCCCGAATTGATTTTTAGATGAGTTGAATTTACACAATTATCATTGCACATTCTGGTTTTGAATATACAGTTTTGTGACACCCTCAGTGTTCTGTTTGAAACTGTCTTTCTACCAAAGTCTACGCGACAAATTCGCGCCCAATAGCATACCCCTTTGAAGCGCCGAATATACCAGCTGCTGCTTGTTACCTACCAACTGGATCTACAAGCATCATATTTCCCCAAACAATAATCATACTCAAAATATTGTGGGTTAATAATACTCCGAGGCAGTTTCTCCAGGGCGCAACCATTAAATCATATTATAAATAATCGCTCACAGCTTATAATATCCCCCTTTCTACCTCCAGTCTGGACATCAGCGAGTACACTCAAATCCTTTGACCAGCGGTGTTTGAGCCACGTGTAAGTGTCGTTTTCGCAGGTCAGTTTACTAAATTCTATAACCCCCTCAAACCCCTTAAAACCTGAATCTTTTGTAAAGCAAACAACGGCGTTTCGTGTCACGATTTCGTGACCATCACCTCGTTCGTTAATTTACTGCCTTATGTAGAAGGCATGGGACGGTCGACTAGAGGCAGACAGTAGCTCTGGTGTGTGTGCCCGGGGGGTGAGGCAATGCGTCCCTAGGGACACACGTGGGGATGAGGGCCGTTGACCACACCTGGGGTCTGGGTGACGGTAGTTGCTACTTCTAAACATTTAAATCCCATTTGCTGACTCGTTTAAATTTACATCAATTTCACATGAAAGAATTTCAACTTCGCACCTTCGTATATGGTTTGTGTTTCATCGTTCGAACGTTTTATGGTATTCTAAGACTTGACATTACAGACAGATGCTCTAAGTCTTTTGATGGGGGGTTGGGGATGGGTGTGTGGGAGGGGGAAGGGGGGGGGGCGGTTGCAGATAAACAAGATTCATTTATTTCAAGTGATGCTTGTTCCTACTTATGAGTTTATCAGAGTTAACATTGTGTAGCTATGGGCGCACCTCAATGTGGCATCACGAACAATCAATAAACAGAATAACAAGGAATTTCAATATTGAATTTGTTCTGAGAACGCATATTCACATTGTGAGGCGTCTTATGCTCTAATTGTAAGATCATCATGGCTCCGTTACTAAGAACAATTGTAGCTACAATTGATCGGAAGTCAAATTTTAGGAACCTGCTACAAGGGTAAGGCTACAAAACTTGAGAATATGGTTAGCTAAAACTATTGTAACAATGATGGTTCTTGCAACCAGACTTAAGAAATTATCTAAAGATTAAGGCAATATATCCATCTGCAATTTTGCATACAACCACTTACAATTAAAACATGGATTACGGACCCCCATAACATTGAAACCATCCAACCATCAAGTTGACATAATAGTTTGGTCTTTGACAAACCGAAGACATTCAGCCCATAATAGAGGGGAAGAATATTTGGGGGTAGAGATGACAGATGGAATGACGCGTACCTTCCCCGGGCCCCTGGGGGGTAGGGGGGGGCAAAGCCTGGGGGTGCGGCCAGGGAGGGCTTGTCCAACCCAATCTTTGATGTGTTTAGAGAAGCCATGCTTTGCTTGTCCTGCTCGTCTCTCAGTCTGGTCCTGTCCATTGATTTATCGCTGTATGTGGTCTCCAACCATTCTTTTCTTTGCCACCCATGTCCTTCCTCTCGGGATGGATCTCTTCATCGACTCAGCAAGACCTCTGCTCTCGCCTCGTCAGTGGCGGGAACCTATCGTCTGGAAATTGTATCCGAAACTGTATCTATGCCTCGCGCTAAAAGTATATAGACGTGGTTCGTATATATAATACACTGTCAGATCAGAAGTCTTTAGAATATGATCGGAGTCCTTTCCGATTCTTTTTTATTTTTATTATTTCACACGTTCTCTGGACCGAGTCATGGTATTGAAAGCTTAAGGTTATCACAATTTTGTTCCTCATAAATGATTTTGACAATAATCTGAAAGAAAAATACCTCCAATGCCCTCACTCAACGGCCGGCTCCGTGGCGTAATGATTAGAGCGTCGGCCCGAAGTGCGGAACATGCTGGTTCGGTCCCCGGTCGCGTCATACCCCGGGCGCTCAGGAAAGCAAGAACTGGTCGGTTCGGAGTCAGTATACTGTGTCTGAGTGGGGTATCCATGTTCTATCTGCGGCATGTGATATTCCAAGTGAGCTAGCACTATAAAACATCCAGACTAATACAAGCAGTGATGTGAGTGAAGAAAATCTTGAAAGTGGCGTTAAACCCCAAATGATCATATCAACCAACCAACCTCACTCAACCTACTCGAAACAAATAGTGTATATACGAAAAACATTCCCGATTAAAAAATATATGTGTTTATTGTTATTTGTATGTCTGTTTATAGTCCTGAGCGATAAATTATAATGTCAAGTCTTCCGAGTGTTGGCAATAGTCCTCGCTCCTCCCTAGCTACGTAATAATTCCAACCACGTGACTACTGCTCCACTCGTTGACAGAAATTCAAAATACGCAAATTAAGCATTTAATGAAGGTGTGCTGTCTAATGTGGCTCCGATCGCACCCAAACCGCTGCGAATGAGGGATGAAACTGGGACTAAATGAAGAGATACTGATTAATCATACAATGTCATTTCCCAGTTCATGTTTCGCATAAACTCGCCTTTGCATGTTGAACAAGTAATGCTTATAGCATGGTGGCTTGGTAATTTTCTTTCAAGAGTTACAACTGCTATAATCCTGAGAAACTGACAGCTCTAAGGAAAGTTTGGACATAATAACTCCCTATTGTCAAATCTCGTAATTTTGTGGACAGTTTGTTATAATGGCAGTATAGGAATGTAAGTCTAGGGTTATTACGAGAACAACCCCTGACCACGTGACGGTGTTACAATATTTGACACAACTGGTATAAATAGGAAAAGTGGTTACTCGTTTAGACATGCTGAATTGTCGTCTGCGCAGCTTTCAACAGCAGACGTAAAAGTGCGAGCAGATTTTTGCAGACGGCCACTTAGTGATTCGCAAACCATCGCCTGTGAAGCTCAACATTTCAGTTATGTCTGCGAAAAGCGAGCGGGCATGTTTATGTTGAAATTGTCTGTGAAACTAAGCTTATTTAAGTTTAATTCATTCTCTCGGCGTGATGTCCTCTGTAGAATTTATAGCAGTTAGCTCCCCTGCGTTTTTCCAAAGATATTGAAGTTTTTGTACTTCCGCCTTTCGTAAACCCCCATAGTTATGATGTCAGAAACGAAACGTTTAAACATGCGAGTATTCCAGAAGTGTGGCGATCTAGTTTCTGGTAAAGGAATTGAATAATATTTACGGGATATTTATTGACATTTCACGCATGCGTAATTCCTACAATACGCAGACGTTCATACTTCTTAGTTAAGTAAACAGACGTGTGCTTGTCACGTGTTTCCGGGAAGGTGTGTATGTGTGTGTGTTTGTGTTTGTGTGTGTGTGCGTGCGCGTGCGTGCGTGCGTGTGTGTCTTTGTGTGTGTGAGAGAGAAAGAAAGCGAGAGGGAAGGAAGAACGATTGTGGAATGGAGGAGAGAGAGAGGGGGGTGGCAGAGCCAGAACATGCACAGAGGGACAGATTGATTTTTAATTTAGATATGAACCTTTTCATAATGAAAACCCACGCATATTTGACGTACCCTACAATCATTTTCCTTTGTATGAAATCCTCACCTGAGATTTTCACTTCCACCTTTTACTTCAAGGAACGTGTAGATACTGTTGTAAACTTGACAGTTATTTTCTTTGAAATATTACCTCTCGGTAGATTAATATCTATGCCGAGGGCAGATTCGTTACAATAAGATTTGTTGGTTTTGCCAGCAATCCCTCTTCATAGAACCTCCACCCCCGGGACGGAGCAGAGGGGGGTCAGCACAGAGTTTATCTCTACCCACCAGACCTGCTCGAGCACCGCTGTCTTCACAATTCAAGTAGAAAGCTTCTGAGACAGTATCTGCTTCGAATATTGATATACCTCGGTAGGAAGTCTTCTCGGTTCGGATACCACTGAGGTGTATTCTTACGTTTAAAGATCTCGTTGACGCTGGTGATGGCTGTTGCTTTGCTAGATTCCGAGCCCCGCTGAGGGTATTTCAAATGGGAGTCGGATGTATTTTATTCGCCGCGACGTTTTCAATTAATGCTCTTTCAAGAACCAACATTATGAAAGGGGTAGATTAGTTGGAAGGACTTTTTTTTTAGCCACACAACACCTGTCAGAGGGTATGACTTCCACGAGACTAAATCTTTAAACGTTTCTTAGGTTAGTAATAGAGATGCTATGCGTTTGTGACAGGGTCGTGTGTACACATATATGTTACATGACTCTGAATATAGGATATCAATGATGAAGCATCATCCGCGATTTGGCACAGAAGGCTGGACACAAGTCTTAACCCGATTCAAGGAGAACAGTTTAGAATTCAGCACAATAGTATTTCTCAGCGAAATGAATTCTCCGTGGCATATCTTATTTCCAGAACAATCATCGTCAGACGCGTTATGGGTACATGGTCTATTGTTAAAGTTTTATACACGATTAGACCTCCTGGCTTATAGGTTTTCCTACGAGAAGCGATAATGTCCATCTGAGAGACCAATGTATTATTGCATATGTCTGCATGTCGGCGTGAGACAATCGAAAAATTGCATGTTTCAGTTAGGGCCTGTTTGAGATTAAGATAGGAGGAGCTATTTACAATAGGTTTTCCCAACCCTCAAGACGAGCATGGCAGGGCCGGGGTTACATATACGCAGTGGGGATCAGGGGTACTATTGAATATGGATTTAACATGCTGTTTCTCCACCATAACATGCTTATTTAGACGAAATATCATATGAAACAGATGCGTGACCTTCCAGTTTTCTTTGTTCGGAATGTTCCAGCAGTGTAATATACTTCATATTCATATTCTGTATAAGCATGTCCTTTATGCTAACCTAGGAAAATTCGTCGATTCATTCATTCAATCATTCATCCGAATAATTGAAATGGTGATTTAAACTATTGGGTCCTCTATGAAAACCTGGCGGTGTCGAAATCCATAAATTACAAATAAAACTTCTTTAATCCGTTTACGGGTTTAAATCTCAGCTTTAAAACCATGCGTGTCAACCATTCCCGACAAACCATTCTGAAACCCTTACGTGTTCCGGTGTGTCACCGTTTCTTGTATTTAAACACACGGGGAGAAA
Source organism: Lepetodrilus schrolli (assembly GCA_032361225.1). Lineage (NCBI taxonomy): Eukaryota > Metazoa > Mollusca > Gastropoda > Lepetellida > Lepetodrilidae > Lepetodrilus > Lepetodrilus schrolli. Next base: position 14,058 of record JAUTBT010001359.1, on the reverse strand, counting down.
TATTATGTTTCTAAGTAATGCTAAGCCCCAGTTTTCTTTCATCTAAGCCGATAAGAAGGCCCAGCAAGGCGATTAAGTCTCGATTATCATCCGATAAGGGTCTAAACGTACAATGATCTGTCGGAGCGTTCCTTCCAACTCAGCCAATCGACAGGCGGCCTTGGGCAATATGGTTACTGCAACGTCGGGGATTCGTGGCCGGTACTGGCATGTCAAGATGTCTAGTTAGCTCAATTAAAAGGAATTTTGCATCCCCCGTCGAGCACGTTTGTACTTGCGTTAACGGGAATCTGCAGAATGTTTGGCAAATGTTTTCAGATGGTCTTGACCGTTATGGCTCTGGCCATTCCTCAAATCATGTCAGACATGTTCACTAATTTGGGACTCGGTAGCAGACCATGTTCGAAATGCATGTATCGAATAGTTGACCAATGTTTCAAGAGCTACGTGCGTAGTTCTTGTCGCGACTTGTCAGTAGGTACATTCTGAAGTGGTGGTCTACGTTTTCAAAAATATGTGTACATGTACTACTTTCCAATCAAGTGACTTGCTAGTTCCAAATGTAGAAATTTGCTTAAACGTCTACCATCAGCTCAATTCAAACGGTGTTGTGTTAGTCAGATAGGTATTATTTGATATACGGTATGACGTGCTATTATATTTTTAGAATACTAGTATATAACTAGAATTTGTTGTGTTGCTATATTTATGTTATTAGGTAATACCAATGCATACTATTTAATCTTGCAAAGAAGATACCAATTCATATTCACAGTTGGATAAGCACGCATGCGTATTTTCACCGGGACCTGGCATGCGCTTCACGAAAAAGTCGTACTGTTAGTCAGGACGTAAATAAAAGTGTACATACTGTCCTGCAATAGTATGAATGTATGACGTACATCCTGATTTCGGCCCAGACTACGGGACGACACTAGAACATCGAAAACACAGACATATGAACCTAATATATAATTTTTATATCCCCATATAAAATTTCAGCGTGAGCATGAAATCGTAAGCCTACTCTGAAAAACGTTTAGTAATCTCGGGGCTTGTGAACAAAACGTTTGAATTGAGCATGAAATCGAACTCGAGAAAGTTTCGTAATTTCGGGGCCTGACACTCATGAAACATCCATGTTTCACAAGGTCCTCTCTGGCATCCCCTCGACCCCTATGTTACCCCCATGTAACCATCACCTCCTCCCTGCCTGTCACAAGAAAGTACAGATTGCATTGAGAGACCGCGGTTCCGCCACCGTGATGATTATGACACGGATATTTTCACAGTCAATATTATTAACCCTACGACTCCCACCGCTAAACGGTCTATCAGCAGTCAGTAGTGCAGGTTCCAGTTCCCATATTCCTCCCAAGCCGTAATCGGAAACAGGATACCAGCCGGGTTTTAGGTTCTCCCTTGTTTGTTTAAAAAGTCGAACCGGCTTGATACACGAAACCAGCGACACTTTCTCCGTGGGTCTATTATCCCGGTTGTTATGTTTCGTAGGGGAGGGTTTGTTATGTGTTAGCTAGTCCCCAAACACAGGCAGGGATCAGCAATGGGTGCTATGGGTACAACCGTCTTGCTAAAGACATCAGCATTCTGACATTGGCATTTTGATCGCTTTTTGACATGATAAAACCCCGCAGATGGGCATTCCTCGAATTATACGTTCCATGTTTTTGATAACACCCTCTTCTCAAGTCTCTGTAACAATCACGTTTCTCGAATTGTTGTCATTATATTCATAAAAAGTAAGTATACATGATGTCCATTAGATATTGTCCTGGTATATGGACTCCAAAACTATCATAATCTTGCAAAATATGAATATCGATACGAAATTAGTTAGACCCGTTAAAATTGGTCATTTTAATCTGTTTTTTGTTTGTTCTACACGGTCTACAAATAGTGTTATCAAACTACTAAACTGTTGTTTTCGTTGAAATGTCTAAATAATTCGCTGATAGTTTATTTTTGGAAATCCGATTTTGTTGTTGATAGATTCAGGATTCTACATTGTTGCTAGTATGGCGTGTGGTATTTTTCTCTGCCATGTATTCATAGACCTGGCACTGAGGTTACGAAACATTTTTAGAGTACCATTTCATGATCAACTCCGATTTTGTACGCAAATCATAACGCAACATTTGAGTTGGCCGTAAAATCGTGCTCAAAAAGATGTTGTACCCCGGGACCAATATACCGTCTGCCCCTGTACTCCAAACATTCGGACAAATTGAAGTAGTTTCAAATAGCAACACATTCGTAGGCCCTTCGCCAGTGGTTATCACTACACTTAGTTGATTTATTCAACAATCCTTGAGGATAAAGATATCGTAGAACGATTGAGATAACGTCTTCGTAACCTCGCAGACGAGCACCTGGTCACGTGACCTTTTTCGAATCTCAGAAACTCTCTAACCCGTTGATAACCTCGAACCGTAACAAATTTGCACATCTATTGTCAAGAGCAGGGGCCTCTTCGGTCGACCCATGCGTAATAAACCTGTCAGGGCCCCCTTTGGTTCTTGGGCATTTCCAAGCGTTATGCTGATAGAATGCGCCCTATGTCTATAAGACATGAACCACGTTTGACTTCTATTACACATATAATGATTAGACAAAAGCTATTTCGCCATTGTTGTTCTCCGATACATCTTGGCCATTGACGCAACATCCTACGTTCAATTATAAACGCGAATAATATCTGAAAAAGTTCCAAACCGGATCGTGGTCGAGTAGCAAGAACTGATACCAAGACACAGACCTTTTGTTAACTCTTCGGAATACAATAGAAGGTACCTGGAGAACTACTTCTTCCTCCCGTATTAATTATTGTGCTGTAATTATTGTTACCGCACCGTATCACGACTCTTGTTTTAATGAAACCATCCGCTCCAATTTCATATCGCAGTGTGCAGGAGACTGGCGTATTAAACAATAGCATCTTTAGCTCGTAATGCGACTCGTTTCAAGCTGATAAAACGTTGGGTCCACGGGTTCACGTGCTTTCATGAAGATTTCACCTTGGCAAGATTTATGGAACAATTATTTATAAATGTGTGAAGACTATCCAAATGTTCTTCTATATGCGGACTCTGTCCTTTAAATGTGTTGATTTAGAAATAGACTATATGCTTCCATAACTGCTCTTTTATAGAGCGTTTTGAATAGAAAATATCTTCACAAAATTAACGCATAATTTTATGATGTAATTTAATTCGTTATTTCGCCTCCTAGTTTAAATAATTTATAAACACATTCTGAAAAGCTAGGAATCAAATCGATGTGGTATCGGATGTGCATTAGTCTTGCCACGTTTTCACAAGGATACTGAAGAAAGTTGTAAAGCAGACGACATCACGTAACACCATCTTAGGACATTGCGCATGTGCTGGTTTTGCCCTCGACTTCCTGCCTCCTGCTCTAAAGAGTTCCACTCAAGTCAATCCTACGGAAGTAGTATTGTGTGACAAAAGTAGAAGTTCCGGTTTTCGTTGACACGAACAGGTGCAACAGCGCGTGCGGCGACTGGGAAGTCGATATCAACTCGTAGCTCACAACCGTTACGTGTTTAAAAGAATGTATTTAATTCTTTAAATTAACTGTATTTTACTTACTTTGAATCCTTTTCAGAGAACATTAACGTGATTAGGTTATTTAAATGTTTTAAATGTAATACATTCTAAGTAATGATTCTGGGGCGAAACTTTATCATAAGACACTGAAGATGAAACAGTTTAGCTACAATTGATGTTAGAGAGAGAGAGAGAGAGAGAGAGAGAGAGAGAGAGAGAGAGAGACGGCGCGAGGGGGAGGGAGGGAGAGAACAAAACATATACACACATATATACCATAAGGTTATTGACATATTACTACATTGTTCCCGTGGTGATATAAGCATTCTCGTAATTCTTTCTCCCCACCCAATGGGACAAACACGACGGGGAGCCCGCAGTATTACCGAACCCAGGGGTGTGGGTACCGTGTCAGGAGCCATATCCCCTTACAATTACCATATTATCACATAGTCCTTCTGACAGGAGAAGCCGTTATCATCAGCGCCGTCAAAGGTGTTTAGAGTCTCCTCGCTTGTTTGTGTTCTCGGCGACTGTGATGTTGTAACGTTGCGAAGTCGATGACGAGCGATCTCAGATCACAGAGTCCCCACTGAGAAGAAGAAAGCAAATCGGTGTTCAACAGCGTATATATTCACGTAAAGCTTCGCGAAGAAAGTTCAGGAAAGGAATGTTGTTTGCGTGACATACTGCAGTTACGACTTACGTGCAATGGCCAATGCAATGTTTCGGAGATTTTGCTCTGACGTTTCCATTGCACCGTTGTCAACACCTCGCTGTCTGCGATACATATTGTAACTTCTGTTGTAGCACCTCGCCGCCGACAACAGTTAGTGTACATGTAACAAACCATCTCTGTTTCTCGTCCGTCGAAAAGTTCTCTCTGTGCAACAGATTCCTTCACGTGCTGCACCATAAATCAGTCTTGGGTAGACGTTAATATCTTTTTCACGTTAAAATAGCAAACTATTTCATTTCATTATAAAACAAAATATGTCACGACTACTACTATGTTACTACTACTACTACTACTACTACTACTACTACTACTACTACTACTACTACTACTACTACTACTACTACTACATAAATTCTACTAAAACATATTACTAATACTACTACTACTAATAATAATAATACCTAACAAAACATAATATTAATAATAATAATAATAATAGTAATAATAATAAACATAATAAACAATAATAATAATAATACATACTACTACTACTACTACTACTATTATTATTACTACTACTACTACTACTTCTACTAAAACATATTACTACTACTAATAATAATAATAATAGTACATAACAAAACATAATATTATTAATAAACATAATAAACATAATAAACTACTACTACTACTACTACTACTACTACTATTCTTATTATTATTATTCTATTAAACAAAACTAACGTAGCGCTATTATATCGGTTCTTTTTATATCTAATATCACTCCTCAGCCCTGTATGTGTTTCTCATCAGATGGTCAGGTGACATGCATTAAGACTGTCTATGGCCACGCCCATGCCTCTACCCATCACAAAGTTTATTTAGCCAACGGTCCTGCGCTGGGGCTTGACCTTTCCGGAAGCCGCACGGGTCTGTATTCATAGCACGCGTGGTTAGAGAGCATGTGGTGAAGACGTCGTGTTGGACGGACATTTCATATGATGGATAGATGGATGGATGGATGAGTCGATGGTGAATGGATGCATGCATGGATGAATGGTTCATTTCGATGTGGCTGTCCGTGTATAGAATCTGGTTATTGATACAGACGATAGACATATTATTCCCGATGGTGGATGGATGCATGGATGGATGGATGGATGAATGGATGAGTCGATGGTAGATGGTAGATGGATGAGTCGATGGTAGATGGATGCATGGATAGATGGATAACTCGATGATAGATGGATGCATGCATGGATAACTGGTTCATTTCGATCTGGCTGTCCGTGTATAGAATCTGGTTATTGATACGACAATAGACATATTACCGATGGTGGATGGATGGATGGCTAAGTCGATGGTAGATGAATGGATGGATGGTTGACACACATTGTCGTCATTGTTGTGGAGACGATGGTATTTAGTATTATATAATAGAATTTGGGGGGGTTTAGTGAGAGTCAACTGGGGACTGAGAGAGAAATGTGAGATATTAGAGAGCACACCTGTCTGAAGTTTATGATTATCTTGGGACTGTTGGAATTGATATTTATTCGGAACTTATGCCTGTGTGGATTCACGGCCTGGTTCAGTATTCCCAGGTCTGTGCCTTTGCGGAATGAATTTGATACAATATTTTAAACTGCATATAGTTTCGATTCGTAGAATTACCTATGTTATATATGAAGTAAATATTGTGATTATTAACTTTGTGTTCGGCTTCCATTGTTGTTGCTTGTGGCGCTAGGAGCCAGCTTCACTCGTAACAGAGTTCATACATAAATAAATCATTATATGATGCTACAATTAACACTATGAGCATGATCTTTTAGTGATACTGGTTTTCGTGGTCTGACATATTGGAAGCCTACATTGAGTTTGTTATTATGCAGTACAGATCCATCGAGAACATCACTTGTTAAGTCGATTCATATCCATATTAAAGGCATGTTTCTTATACTAGTATAATTGGTTTCAATGGGTTTCTGGACTTTTTACAGCTTTTGTTTGTTTGATGTAGTATATCCGTGTCGTGTGGTTCATTTCGATCTGGTTTTCTGTATATAGAATCTGGTTATTGGTACAGACTTGTTCGCTGTCGTGACGCATGTTCCCACTGTCTGGTCTGCTCAACACCTGAGCGGCACCTGCCCTACACAGGAGCGTAGCTGAACCGTTATCTATTTTGATATCCGTCTACACGTGCCATGAATTTGGCATGATTTGCCTACAGACATAAAGTTTGTCCCCCAAATATCAAATGTTAAGAAAATTAACATTCCACATTAAAAGAGCATGCAATGTATACTAGTATTTGCATTGCAGGTATGAACTGAATACCGATATTTCTTTGGTATGCCATGCTTACCATATCCTATTTTTATAGTATAATTCCATACCTATATTATTAATTAACTAGCTTATGGTAAGGAAGGAAATAGTATATGTTTACTTCTTTAAACAGAACTGAATATGTTTTCTCAAAGGCCAGCTGACGAGTATACCTATCTTTCACTGAAAGCGTAACAAGACCTTGTGTATCATTAGACACACGTGACCTTGTTAGATTGTTGTGTAATAGGTATCTTGATGAACAGTGTACTAAACACGGTTGCTTGGCGTACCTGGCGTAAAGGTAGACATGCAGATGGGTGGAACAGATGCTTGTCAGAGTAGTTGGTATAGGTAATTTGTACATACATGTAACTCACTAATTGGAACCAGACTTATCGTGTCTTAAGCCTCTGCAATGATTCTTCATGGATATCTAAGTATCCGTGTCCATGGCTTCTAACCCCGTACATTTCCGTCCTGGATTCTGATTGGCTATTATCCTTTGTGTTATTTGGCGCCATGTACACTCTCACCCAATTATTATTAGTAATATTATTAGTAGTATTGGTTGTAGTAGTAGTAGTAGTAGTAGTAGTAGTAGTAGTAGTAGTAGTAGTAGTAGTAGTAGTAGTAGTGTTATTAATATGATTAAATAATAATAATAATTATTATTATTATTATTATTATTAAACCACAATGAATAATAATAATAATAATAATAATAATAATAATATCCAGTTGTAAAGACTGGCGCCTGAATGTGAGTTTCATGAAATTAAGTACTCGAAAGATTGATGTTTATGTTGCATTTACTGAGCGCGTACGTCTAGCATGTAATAGATTTAGTTCATACTGTTTCCTATGCTAACGCATTCTTAGACATTAGAGAAGAACATTCCTCTCTATAAAGGAATTGTAAGAATAAAGTGGATCCATCGTGCATATTTGAATAATCAGAATCTACTGATCTGTTCAGAAATCCATTGAGAATATCAATGGTCTATATACTCAAAATCCAATGAAGATAACGTATTCAGGCCACGTATCTAAGTGAATCACAGACCACTTGCAGGACTTAGTATTTTAATTTGCGCAGGATGTCGCTACAGTTTGGATCTAAGCATCGTGTTGCTTCCAACTACATGATAATATACTGGTAGTACCTCTATATCACAGGGGTTCGGTGATAGAATTAAATAGTATTGCGGGAAATGCAAATCTAAACATTGTATTCTGACAGCGCATTCAAAATACGATGTCTAGCAGACAGCAATGCTTTGAATTTCCCTCAAGACTATTTACTAGTTATATTTAACAAACCAGAAGAGAGAACGTGCATTGAGTCCTTGAACTTCCGTCTGCACACCTAAGATGATTCATTGTATTTTTCTGGAAATTTCAATAACTTCGTCCAAGGTTATCAGATACGATTTAATTCAGAGGTATTTATGGTAAGAACTTCTCCCATGGGGAGCAGGAAATGGTATCATTAGCTTGACAATAAAATAGATATGCACATTTAAAATTTCAGTCGATATTGGGGGAGCATCAAGTGTCCTCCCTTGTTATATATTAGATTGCTACGCGAGGTTGACCTAGACTGGTAGCATGTCTCCTTTATATTATTATTTATTATTAATATTATTATTATTATATTGTATTATTAAATAAATGATCTTAGTATTAGTATAAATGATCTTAGATATTATATATATATATTACTATTCTATCACCGAACCCCTGTGCTGTATGTAGCGTGCATGTCTTGGTACGTGTTGGTGGGTTTGGGGATGGAATGATTCTCTCTCTCTCTCTCTCTCTCTCTCTCTCTCTGTCTCTCTCTCTCTCTGTCTCTCTCTCTCTCATACACACACACGCACACACACACACATACACACACACATACACACACATGGCCCTCGTCACACTGTATAATACCAGGCAAAGTGTTAATCAATAGTTTCTAATCTCTGAGCAGCTACTCCAGTCATATTTCGCGAAATTATTGTTACATGTATGCCCTTGTGTGAAATAATGATTCTATCCTTGTCTGGAAGCCCACCGCAGCTTTTGAGATGTAAGACAGTAAACCGTTACTGATGGGAAGTTTCACGACTCCCATAAATTGGTACACGGTCGGTTTAGTAACGTTTGAACACATGTACTAATAGGCTTCTGTACGAGTGAACCAGAAGTGGATATCGGGGATGGCTATACTACTGGCGATACCTCACGTATATGCTTGTATGTAGCTGCCATTCTATTTTTGGTAAAGCCTGTCACAACGGTCTATTTATCATAACTGATATTTTTGCGGTTACTCTTTATGCATCATAGCAAAGATTTAGTCGGTAGCCTTTCTCCAAGTCGTGCATCGAAGTAAATATTCCAAAAGACGTAACCCTACGGTAACCCCCACGATTATGAAACTGTCTTGAGTACGATTTTATCCTCACCTCAAATATGTGTTCACAAATCCCGATATATAAGTTGAGCTTGAGCATGAAATCGTACTTAACATGATTCATAAACTATACCATGCATTCCCAACGTTGGAGTTAACAGCATACAATCACAGATTACGTTGTAGTTTTGAAACCGAATTGGAGTTAAAAATGCAAAGTACATGCACTTAGCATACATATAATCGCTTTTGTACCAATATAGCTACGTAACATACATACATTTAAAAATAATAAAATATGAAAATATTGAAAGCCATTGGGATATGCGAAAGATGTAGCTGGTTACCCAATATACTTGTGTAGACACATCAAATGTACATACTTGCATGCAAAATACGCTTGACCATGAAATAAGTAAACAAACCCGTGATTGTATGCCTTTAAGATTGTGTTAGTTACAGCGTTTCATACAGTAGTCCCATGCACTGTATGAACATCTACAACCTAGACTAGCCAAGGTCTCTGAGGGTGCTTTAAAATAAATTAATATATTGTTTAGTATGTATATGTATATGAAAGGAGCCGCTGAAATTCTTTACCCTCTGATTTACAGTAAATCTAGACTTGCTTATCTGCTCTAGGATACTATTTTGAATGGGAGTATTTGGGTGAGAACTAGGCATGACACAGATTAAGCTACAACATATTGTACTAACTGAATATGAAGCATGCATAGGTATCTTAATTGATGAGGTACGTGTAATTAATAAAGGCATATAATGCAAGTGTAGATAACATCATTACCAGTCTGCGGAAATCAGCAATGCTGGAAGGCGACTGTAAAAACACCAAACTTCAATCAATCAATCAAACATCATTGGTAGGAAGTCAAGGTTATACAATAGTGTGCTGGTGTTTTTCTACGGTTGTTTAAACCATTCCTATTAGTCCTGTTTAACGTGATAACCATACGAATTCCGATATGTAGTTGGTCCTGTATTAATAAAATGGTTTCCATCAGTTGTACAATAAGAATGGTATAACTGTTCGCCGATATAGTTGACCTTTCAACCCGTGCAACCCCACCCATCCATCTCGGATGTTGTCCGACTAACTCAGATGCCAACACAAACATAATAGGCGCAGTTCTAGAAATATATATACTCTTGCTCTGTGATATATTGTTCAAACATAATATATAATCATTGTGGAACTGCTCAAATCGAAATGGTCGAAACCTTTCTGTCTTTTATTTAGGCATATATTATCTCTGCTTTCTATAATATGTAGTTCGCCAAACTCTGTGATTACCGTTTTTGTAGGAGCTCCTTTGCATGTGGACATAACTGTCAAGTTGTTTCCGATGCCAGCATGTTCTGCCGTATCTGTAGTATCTACTCGTACAACTATACATTATTCGTGTATAATCTATCATCTAGTAGCCTACTCTAATAACATGGAACACGCAGAACATCATAACATGTGGAAATCGGGACTGCTTTGTTGAATTTAAATTAAATTGAGGTCTAGCTATTATTTATTGACATAGTTAAGTCGACGGATAATTTTAATGTAATGTATATAATGTAATTTAGCAATTTGGATTTATTATTATTGTATTGAAACTACGTTTTATATAACATATTTTGTTTATCAGAATAAGATTGGAAACTTGGTTGGTCAAATAAAATCAATCGAATTATTAACAAAAGTGAAGTATTACTACTATATTCATGAACATTCTCAGGTTTTGTGTCTAAATATGTGTAGTAATGTCAAAATGGCGTCCGTTTGAACACTGAATTAGTTTTCATGCTGGGTGTTTATTTCTGGCTTTCGTAGTGTACCAATTTTGAAATAGCGACCTTTAACATAATTGATATAATTACCAAGATTAGCTATAATTATGCATATTTGATCTATGATATATTTGCCTACAGTGAAATGACTTCATAGTTGACGTCCTCTGGAAAAGTTCAAATCATATTTCAAATATGATAAATGTATGTGAACATATGTAGTACTTAATTATTGGTCTATCATTGTTCATACGCACCGCATGTCGTAAATGCATTGGCCTATCCATTTATATACATGTTTTCATTGTGATGTATTTAGATGATGTTGCCCTAACATCTGTTAATGTCAATAGGCGTAAATATCCAATAATATTATAGATTATATCTGAGAACAAATTGATGTTCCGAACCATATGTAAATGGACCAATTATTTCCTTTACAAATAGCGATTCAAATATGGCTGAATATTTACGGATAAATGCATTATGTACAAACATGTTTCTTTATATCCGCTTATTAATTTGACCAGCTTTCCAAACATGTGATGGATGCGTGGCCACCATGCATCAACATACCTCTAGCCACTTCTTCTATGTCTTTACTTACCACCTGTCAGGTAACGGACATCAGCCGATGCTAATTACAGATGGAGCAGATTGACGTTAACGCCTGGGAAGCTCTTCATATACCGCACCTTGTAATTAGTGATGGCAAGATTAACCAGTCCACTGCCTTTACATGTTACTCTGAGCACCATTATAATATACTCAACAAAATTAATTAAGGGCCATATGAATTTAGCCTTATAACTATTTTAACAACTGAGAGTTTTAAAATGTCTACAGGTGACAGGTACTCTTCGAGAATCTGCATATGCATTCGAAAAAAAATGACGCCAGATTCCGCAAATCGAATTCCGAAATTTTGTAGAAAGCTTCCACATAAAATATCTAACGGTCCTTAATATATTTTGTTGAGTATAGTAGTATACGCGTGCAATCGTATATAATATTCTTTCTTCTATTTATTGTATATTTGTTTATTACTTGTACAATGTTTCCATTTCAAGTCAGAAATTTTCAAAATGTGTATATATATATATATTACTATAGTGTATGCATAATTGTTTAATATATATGCTAGTATATGCCTAGGTATTAGACACGTATATTAATATTTAACCGTACACTTTCCTATTGGCCTCTGCTGTTTGATGGAATGATGGCTTGATGACTCATTGAATCTAAATTGCAGTGGTGTGGAGAATCACGGGGAATGTGTAGATACCTCGTGATGAGTACGATAACTTGGATAAGATGTCTCAAAACTAAAGCTAAATTTATACCAAGCCTGCAAGGACAGATAACACAGCAGGCGTTCATTAATACGCGAAGTTGGGGCTTGGGGAATGGTTGGGGGGTAAGGATAGACTGTGTCACACCTTGTTCTCACCCAAATACTTCTACCGTATTCAAAATATTACAATAGAGCAGATCAGAGGATAAAGAATTTCAGCGGCTCCTTTCATAAGAATATAATACCAATCAATGTAATTTATTTTTAAACTATTTACTTTCACCCTCTGAGACTATGGATAGTCTAGAGGTAAGGCTGATGATAGTCTGTGTCACACTGTGTTATAGCCCAAATACTCCTATTCAATATATACTCGGGATCAGTGAAGCAAGTATATATTTCTGGAGGGTAGTTTACGGTAATCAAAGGCGTGGGGTGTTGTTTTTTTTGTAGAGGTTGTGATAGGTATGGATTGATTGAGAGGTTTGTCAAAGAGTCATCAAGATAAAAGATGACACTGTCTCTTCACTTCCGGTCACCGGTCACATAAATGTCAAGGTCATACATACCTAATGGAATTTAACTATATAAAGCATCGTAACCTTTTAACCTTATGAACATGCTCACTGCACAAAGGCTTAAGAAAACTAGCATTGTCACTACATTATCATCATCGTCATCATTATTATTATTATTATTTATTATTATTATTATTATTATTATTATTATGTTTTGTTATGTATTATTATTATTATTAATAGTAGTAGTAGTAGTAATATGTTTTAGTAGTAGTAGTAGTAGTAATATGTTTTAGTAGTAGTAGTAGTAGTAGTAATAATAGTAGTAGTAGTAGTAGTAGTAGTAGTAGTATGTATGTATTATTATTATTGTTTATTATTATTATTACTATTATTATTATTAATATTATGTTTTGTTAGGTATTATTATTATTATTATTAGTAGTAGTAGTAATATGTTTTAGTATAATTTATGTAGTAGTAGTAGTAGTAATATGTTTTAGTAGAATGTATGTAGTAGTAGTAGTAGTAGTAGTAGTAGTAGTAGTAGTAGTAGTAGTAGTAGTAGTAATAATAGTAGTAGTAGTATGTATTATTATTAGTATTGTGTATTAATAGTATTATGTTTATTATTATTATTATTTATATAACCACGTCTATTACATTTACGCCCACATTTCGTTGCCCACTGAACTGAAACACTGTTAGTGACAGGATATGCTATCTGGATAATTGTACATACCATTAACAAACTTGATATGGAATCTCATCCATGACCTCCGTCTTCAAGTGATTCAGGAAGATCAGCAAGGTCAGAGAGATATTCCACTATACACCGTGGTTTTTCTCAGGTACACGTTAGGACGTAAATTAATATACCAGACATAGAAGGGTGCCTGCTCTATAAAAGCAACCCTGGATAATATATGTGTGTTTATGTGTGTGCACAACTATATCAATTCCCTGTGGACTTGGTCCTAGGTATGCAAACAGACATGCGTGAGCCCTGCTGGGCTTATACAGTATGTGTTAGTCAATGCTGGGCACTGTGGACTGTTAGGAGGCGCCTGAATGTGCTGGGTTCGAATCCCTTGTAGGGTTTCAGTGTCAAGATATCAAATACACTGGGTCATTATTCTTTCAGTTGTGTATATCTATATAGACATAGTATGACATACAGCGTCTGTGTTCATTGAATATCGAAATACGTGAGAGAGAGAGAGAGAGAGAGAGAGAGAGAGAGAGAGAAAAGAACAACATTTCCTGAATCATATTCCATTAAATGCACATATGCCCTATTAAATTGACAGCATCCGTTTCCTGGAACATATGCGTTGGTTATATCTAACCGTATACTTTCTGGACTTTCTTTTTGGGGGGGGGGGGGGGGGGGGGGGGGGGGGGGGGGGGGGGGGGGGGGGGGGGGGGGGGGGGGG
>JAUTBT010001358.1:0-10695 GCA_032361225.1 Lepetodrilus schrolli | reverse complement strand
GACTTAGCCTAGTGTACTGCACAATCGTTGGATAGGGATACATACATGTTGCTAAAAGCGTTCGGGACTTACAACATTACTTTCACTCGGGAAAGATAATCTGTAATCCTTCGTAGCTTGTGAGTTATTGTCTATATGCCCCATTGACGTCGGAGCTCTCCGTTGATGAACACAAGAAATAATCTTGCAGTACAATTCGAAAATGGCGATTAATGTATCATTACTAGGTCTCTCGTGTCAACACAGCAATGTTTACTGACACGAGTAATACATTAATGTTCCTTTAAAGTAGTTATCCATAATCTTATTAATCATAAAAATATGACAAGTGTAGTCGACATTAGATATATCCTACAGCTTTGTGTGATGTATATATTCAGGTTGTGCTGTGAAATACTAAATGTTCTGAAAATATTATTAAGTTTAATCCCAATGTAGAATAGCGCCTTGAGCTTGCTTTATTGCGAGATACAAATCGTCACTATTGTTATTATTATTATTATTATTATTATTATTGTTATCGTGATTCACTGCGGATCTTACGACCAAAAATAATACAAATGTCCATCAAATTCGAAATAATTCAAAGCTGTCTGTAATTACGCAGCTTTTCAATGAGTAATGACTCTGTTAAGTCTTCTTTATAATCAAAGCATATTAGATTTACCATTTATGAAATAGTAATATATATAGTAATAAGTATAGTTACTGGAGACATATAATAATTTTAATGATGATTTAGAACATTGGGAACTATATATATACATTTGGGTCCTAAACAAGGACTAACACTTATATTTGCCGCTTGAAAATGGTAACGAAAGCCTGCAGTACAGACATTTTAAAATACTACTTCCGGCGCTGAGCCCTCTGGGTAAATCATTATCACCTTTTACTGACCCGATTAGCGGAAAACATAAATTTCGGATTGGCTATAAACAGAAAAATGGACGACAGATAAAGCCAGGAAATACAGATGTCAATGTGTGTGACAGTAGGAAACGAGCGATTCATTATTTATACTGAGTATGACATTGACGTGTGTTGTACTTCCACTGCTACGGTTCGTACAGAATGGTTAAAACATGCGGTGGCGGCCTGCACATCCACTGCTGTAGATATACACTAAATAATTAACCATGTCATCATTCGGGGGGGGGGGGTGGGGGGGGACCTCAAAGTAACTAATTATTACTATTATCCTGTACAGACATGGTGTTCTACTATATAATACATGAATCATAGATTACCCTATACATTGACATGTTTTACTCTAATGGCGTGTCCGTTAATAAGTTGTAGTTGTCACCCATGGTCTAACCGGTGGTAGCAGGTTTACTGCAACTTTCAGAGCTACAGGTTTTGTGGATTTACTCCTGTAGTGCCCTAAACTGACAAGAGGTGAAATAACCTTGAAAACGGCACTAAACCCCAATTTTAAGAAAATAATTAAATTAACAGGTTGTACATACACTAATGAACCGAGGGACGATTCTGTATATGCAGGGCTGTACACTAAATAATTATTTATTACATGATAATGTACATATATAAATAATTATATATTACGTGTTACACATTTAGTGATGACCATAAGGTGACGCTGTATTGGTATATTGTACACTAAATAATTATTCATTGAATGATCCCGAAAAATGGAATAATCATGATAATGCACTTACAGCTGTTTATTAAATTTATTTGATGATCTTTATATTTGATAAATGATGATCCTGTACAGATAATAGTGTACGCGCAACAAGTATACACCATTATGTATAGTAATAGTATGCGCATTCTGTATGGTGAAATTCAATAGAATTAAATAATTAAGTATTATTCACAAATTAAGTCATAATAAAATGATAAGCAAATTGATTACTGTATACACAGATAGATAATGTATTGAAAACGTATACACACATTGCGAGCGATGAATTCACAAATTAAGTCATAATGAAATAATAGTAATGAAATAGAGTATGCAGAGATAGATAGTACTGAACATAATATTATAGTGAGCGATGTATTCACAAATTAAGTCATAATATAAAATGATAAGCAAATAGACTATGCACAGATAGATAATGTAGTAAAAACCGTATACACATACTGCGAGCGATGTATTTACAAATTTAGTCATAATAAAATAATAAGTAAATAAATTATACACAGATAAATAATGTACGGAAAACGTATACACCTATAGGGAGCGATGTATGCATAACACGAACGTGCCATGAATGAGTACACACAAAGTTATTGTACACATGTGTACGTAAGAAATGCTCCCAGAAGGACTATATACCGAAGATGAAACCTCAGAACGTCTGAATGTTGTACCATTGTGTTATTATATACACGATTACCCATTGCCAGTCCATTGTCTCATCCTATCAAATAACTTATAACATTCCACTATGGCCTTCACGAACAGATCATCGTCCATGATTGGCTAACCTCTTGTTATTAATACGCGCTCACTTTTACAGTTAATTCGTCGCGGTCTTTCATAAAATAGTTCCATTGTAGAAAATTGCGTCTGGCTTACTGGTTCTTAGCACTGCATGGGTATATTGGGGACTGTCCATATATACTAGTATGGCCTATAGGGGAATTGTTTCCAAAGGAATTGTCCGTAGGGGAATTGCCCGTAGGGGGAATTGTCAATGTCCTGTCAGGAAAGCTGACCAAGTGTCTATACTACTGTATGTGGCCATCATAACGATGTGGCATTCAATCAGTATATATGCGCTACGCATATTGTTCTGGTAGTGTATCAAATATGTGTGTAATTTGTACTCTGTGATGACTTCATTGTATGGGACTTGACTAGGATGTCCTTGCTTTTCACCCACGGTCAATCAGATGTCGCTTCCGACTGATCAGGTTTCACTGCTGATTCCGTTTAAGTGTCTTTTACTTGAAATTCAATTTGTTTTCATGTCTGTACGCTTGACAGAATACACAATGTTGGCTTTTTGGTCTGGCCCACACACCATTGAAGCATTATTCCGTATTAGTAGAAGTATTTGTGTTAGGGCATGTTTATAGTTGGTGTCGTGGGTTTGTACTTTCCTATAACATAAATAATTGATATTTATAATAGCTATGCTATGCATGGTGGCATGAATATCAAATAAACCACATTTGGCGAAATAATAATTCATGGATAATTCTCCACACACACACACACACACACACACACACACACACACACACAAAACACATACATATATATATATATATGTGTGTGTGTGTATGTATGTATCTACCGGTATCTATCTAGTATCTAGTATCTTGTAGTATCGATCAGACTCTCACCACCACTCCCACCCCCACCACTCTCTCTCTCTCTCTCTCTCTCTCTCTCTCTCTCTCTCTCTCTCTCTCTCTCTCTCTCCCTCTCTCTCTCTCTCTCTCTCTCTGTCTATATATCTATCTATCTCTTGATCATTGTTCACAAATGTTTATTAAATTATTAAATTATGATCGTGGTAAGTATAATAAATATATCTATCTGTACATAAGAGGTATAATGTTTTTATGTTTCTGCCTACAAAATTATCAGAGTATAATATTAACACAGCTATTTATTGGTAAATACATCTTTAATAATAAATAACAAAACAAGTGGGCAATATGCTACAAGTAAACAGTTATACCGGTGAATTTTATCATAAATGTGTAAAGTTTTCTGAATTGCCATTGAACCAGGACAGTTATTATGGACAACAAAAGACAATAGCAATATACCTTTAGCAAATCAATTGTAAACATTATCTGTTGCTCCGTGTATATTATATAATAATGTAATATGATGTTGCATCTCTTGAACCACCGTTGGTGTTGTTGTTTTTAGAATAAAGGTGTATGTCTGTCTGTCTATCTGTCTTTTCAGGAAGATATCCGGACACAAATATTTGTTTATTTCTAACCGAATTAACGAGATGTTGAATTGTAGCTTATATTCATTGTTAGAACCATGCGGTCAGAAGCTAAATGTCTTATCCAGTCCAAAACTACAGGTGTTCTATTATGGTATTCGACAGCGATGTACATATATTCTCTGTACATTAATGTAAAGTCCTGATGCAAGCTCTTCAACGTTAGGACATCGCCCATGTGAATTTATGTTAAACAACACTTCACATTCTTTGGAACATCACCCAGTACTACAGAAGTAAGGAGGATAAAGTTACGCTGCTCGTATCGTATAAACAACGAAATCGTGTGAACTGGTGTTAGTTTACTCGCCACACACGCTACCTTATGCATGACACGAAAATAGGATACGAAACACGCATACGTTTGCTATGGTATGGTATAGTCTTGTAATGTCATCTTGCTGTTCTGTCTGCGTCATGTTGTCTTTGATACATGGAGATTTGCAGCTACCAGTAACAACGTTAGAAAGTCTACTAGACTAGCATCTTAAAATTAGTATCAGTTATATATGTTCAATACATTTTATAAGCAAAATTGGGGTTTCATATCAAACTTTCTTTGATTACTCGTGGTTCAATAATTGTTTGAGCATACCACTGAGATGAGAATACTTTCGAGACTGGACTTGGCGCACTATAAATGCTCAAATTATTATTATTATTATTACTAATCGTATTATTATTACTGTTATTATTACTATTATTATTACTATTAGTATTATTACTATTATTATTATTATTATTATTATTATTACTATTACTATTATTAGTATTAGTATTACTATTATTACTATTATTGTTATTATTACTATTATTATTATTATTACTATTATTACTATTATTTATTACTATAAGGACTATTGGCAACCTTGATATCCAAAGGTGACACACATGTGTCTGTTATATCTATTCGAGTTTTCTATATTCTGAATGCCACTATGAAAATATGTGAAGAATGAATATTAATCTCAAATATAAAGAACTTTTAAAGTTTAGTTTAAACATATTTTATTGACCGCCAGTGTCATAGGATTGGGTAAAAGCAATACAGTTTACTAGACCCGCTCCCTAGAACTTGTATTACAATTCGTATATATTTTATAATTTGTTAATACACATATTATATATCCTGTCGACATGTGGCCTTTGATTTTGAATAAATAAACTCATTCAAATGTACAAGAATATTATTTCGTTTCTTCCACGTTTCTGAAATTGTAAAACGTAACAACCGTTCCTTGTGTACATATACTTTTTAATTTTTTTGTTATAGGCCAGTAGTGGATATATAAATTTAGCTTTATAATATGTTAACAACGAATAATTTCAAAAGGTGTTCAGGTTCCAGGTACTCTTGGACATATTGGAAGAAGAATAGCACCATATTCCTCAAGTCGAATTCTGAAATTTGGTAGAAATTCTGAAAGATCCCCTACAAAATAGATAACCATTGCATCATGTGCATAACCTTTCCTTATATTATATCATATATAACCGTGCCTTGAACGATATCTGTTTGTATTTTGCAGGTAGTCGGGAGTCTGCCTTCAGTTACGCCATCAGTTCCGCCGGCGTGACCTACGCCATTACCCAGTCCTGTAGTCTGGGGAACCTCACCAACTGTAGCTGTGATAAGGAGAAAATGGACGGGAAGTTGGCACCCGAGGGCTGGAAGTGGGGAGGGTGTAGTGCGGATATAAAATATGGACTCAAACTAGCGCGGAAATTTATGGACGCGCGGGAGATAGCTGAAAATGCGCGATCTTTGATGAATCTTCACAATAACAGAGCCGGACGAAAGGTTTGTGACAATATTCTTATTTTATTTTAATTTGTTTTTATGATTTTATGACAGACCGTTTCATTTATCTGTAATCAGATGCTTTTAGTATAGAATAAGAACCTACACAAACAGGAAAGTGTTATATAATATTAAGGCAAGTTATTATAATGTGAGCAGTATTAATGTATGTTGCCGTGTCGAAATCATGGCAGGCAGCTATTACAAGTTACAAAAAAATCCATTATCCTTGTATTATTATTAAACTGATTAGCCGTGATATAAATGAAAGAATCTTGAAAGTAGATCTAAGCCTCAACTTTAAAAAAACAAACACTTTTTTAAAAACCTTTTTTTTTTAATTACCTGTATTATTATTATTATTATTATTATTATTATTATTATTATTATTATTATTATTACTTATCCACAATTAACGTAGGCCAACATGTACTCACAGCGCTGACAAAAAGAACTAACATATTCTATACATTGTCTGATATCAAATGGCCATGATACTAATGTTGTTCTTGAAGCCTATGTATGGGCCTGTAGGGACGAAGGGTGTTGAATGCAGCTCCCAGCGTAATACTAGTTTGTCTAAGGGCCGGGGAATCGTTTCACGAAGCTCTCGTATCTACTACCACAAACACTCCCGTAGTGATATCTTATGCATGGCGACCAGGCACTGATGAGAGCACTGTGGTCTCGTAGTGTATCTGAGGAAGGCGACCCTGACTCACAAACCATGCAGCAGTATTTGATGGCAATGGTGCGCTGTAACTTCTGGATCATTGTGTTCTTGAGTTTCGTTGACAAGCACAAGCTGTTGCAGTCGTCAGGATTTGATTGCATCAAAGATCAAAGACAATTGCGTCTCAGGAGGAAAAAAATATCAGTCATAAACAGAGTCTTAAACTTCGCTGAGTTCTGAATATATATTTTTTTCGAGAAATCAGGGTTAATTTGAACAGCTGAATCCTCTTGAGACAGAAAGGTGTTGAGTGTTCTCAATGTTAGTACCATGAAGATATCACTTTAAAATTTAATTTGATTTGATTTTAGCATATATTTATTACCATGAAATAAAAGTATGAGCCAAAATTTAAACACTTACTTACGAGTGTTTTTTTTTCTTTTCTGTTTTATTTATTTTATTTATTTATTTATTTTTTGGGGGGGAGGGCGGGGGGGGGGGGCATAGAACTACTCTACGAAGGACTTCTTCGATGGTATGAAAAACCCTTGGTCGTTGATAGTAGGTACAAGAAATAAGTCTTCTTGTTAACTAAGATTTCAACATTGAATAATACAGTTGTCTTATCTCCAGTTGTATCCTTATTCAGATTGTGACTGTTATTCATGTAGATATCATAACATGACATTAGACATTGCAGATCCATGCTGTAATCATAATAACTATTGCGTTAAGTTACGTAAACAGATTTGCTCAGTATGTATGTATAAATCGTAAAGCAAAGACGATGGAATAAATAGAGATTAATACACGAGCTAGTGTGTCATATTGATTTTACGACACGAGTGATTCCAAAGTCAAGTTGAATTTGGAAACACGAGAGTCGTAAAATCAATATTACACACTAACGAATGTGTTAATTTCTTTATCCAACAACTTTTGAACGGAAATTTATACAAGTCAAACGTATTCTCATGTGGAAGCCAAATAGGGAGTGGCAGATGAATACACCCCACCGTCCCGACCGTACCAACCAATTAAACCGTCTATCACGATGACAGACGTGGGAAAATTGTGATGCAAGCCATGTAACCAGCCAGTGAAAATCGTTCCAGGTGTTATGCACTACTATGTGATATGATATTTAGGTCACGAGTGATCTTGAACCATATGTTTGATAATCAGAAATATACACTTATAAGAAAGCACAACTGTATTGCAATGTATGGTGCCACAAGTGTGTGTCGTTTAGGACAAGATGCGTGTCCAGCCATGTAGGATATTATACATGTATTGCCATCAATGATGACAAGTAATTGGATGAGATAGTTGCGGTTTCTTGAATTATTTCGACAATGCAAGGCGAATTTCAACAGTTTCAAATTGTGTGACCATTAAGTTTGTCAGTAGGATGATGTTAACCAATTGAACGAAGTCTACATCCATGGCCCTTCAAAGTATCATAGTAAATGTTTTGTGGATTAGTGTTGCTTTCATGTTTGATGTGCGTCTATGGTGTATATGGACAGAGATGCTATTGCATATATTTTCTGTGAACATACAGTGCAGGGTATATATACTCAACAAAATAAATTAAGGGCCAGCTGATATTTGATGGGCAAGCTTTCTACCAAAATTCGAAACTCGGCTTGAGGAATCTGCTTCCATTCTTCTTCCAATGCGTCTGCAAATGCTTCAAGAAGAACTGGAGCCTAAATACGTTTGAAAAAATGTTTCAGTGTTAAAATAAATAGTATAAGCTAAATAATCCAAAAAGACTACAGGACCTTAATTAAGGTTGTTGAGTATATTGTGGATTTGTTTCATGTGGCAACATCGTATACTTTACCTGGAGACATACAATATGCTATGTAGCTTTCTTGTGGTTACGATTTGTAACTTTTCTATTGGAATACTTATAAGCTACCTGTGAACGCTTACATTATGCTATGTAGCTTTTTCCCCCATTGAGAGTCAATATGCTATTGCATTCTGCTTCCGTGTCGTTTAAGACATCCAGCTTGATGGTTCAGTTCATCACTCTCCATACAATCCTCTTGATAACTGATACATTGACATATTTCATTTTCACCCTGGACCCCCAATCTTCTCTCACAACTCCCCACCTTTTCTTATAGCTCCGCGTTCAACGGGGGTAGTATGTTCCCGCCCTGTCGTCTCATTCACGACGATAACAAAGCGCGTGAAAGATGCACCAGCGTTTACCCTTGTCCGGTACTTAATGTTGCCAACGTCGTGTATAAAAGACACCACATAAACACTGTAAAAGGGCGACAATTTGCTGGGGGATGTATTGTAGGAGTGGGACAAGGCTAGTCATGGAGTATATAAACGGGTATGAAATGTCACTCTTTGTCCTCAAGCGTATTTTCACGCCATACGGAGAGAGAGAGAGAGAGCGAGAGAGAGAGAGAGAGAGAGAGAGAGAGAGAGAGAGAGAGAGAGAGACAGAGAGAGAGAGAGAGATAGAGAGAAAAGAGAGAGAAGAGAGAGAAGAGAGAGAAAAGAGAGAGAGCGAGAGAAAGAGAGAGAGAAGAGAGAGAGAAGAGCGGAGAGAGAGAGAGAGAGAGAGAGAAAGAGAGAGCGAGAGAGAAAAAGGAACCCACCTATTCTTTCAGACCTACCGCGTTGAAACATTACACTCGGGTTAGCAAATGGATAGCCTGTTGTTCACATCGCGGAGTCTCTGTTCTTCGTGGATTTATAAGACAGAACAATGTGGATCTGGGTTTTAGTAGCGTTCAAGCATGCTTATCATAATACTTATGTTAGTCGTACACGTTTGATGTGGATACATTCTATTTATAGAATGGTAGGGGAAGACACAAATGAAATAATTGTTTTTGTTAGGATGAGATGTTTTATGGGAATTGATGTGCTTTGTATTTTTTATTGTTTATAATAAATTATTCTTTCGTGAAAATGAGATCGGGGAATTCATTTATGAGTCTTTAAGCTGAATACATTTGTTATTGTTAAACATACATTAAATATGGAAGCGTGCGGTTGATTATGTTTCTAAAGCAATATATAATAAATTTATTGCAAACAATTTGGGAAGAGTTTCTAGGTTGTATTTTATCATGTGTTATTTGTTTATGGTCCAAAATGCACTTGGTGACTGATACATAAACAGTACCCGTAATACTAAAAGAATGGATTTAATTTCTATTTAAGAAATTGTAAGGTGTTCTTTATTTTAAAACTTTAATGACGTGTAAAAAATGTGCTACAGTTTCATGTATCACTATCGCGATAGTATAGTGCCACATGAAGCTCGACATCGGCTATTATCACCCCCGTCGGCCTTCTATTTTATCGGCCGGGCACAATTACATAAATAAGAGTATTGACCGCAGCAAATGACAAACGGTTACATTGAGTGGGACGGTGATTTAATGAGGTCATTAGGATGTTATTGGTCCGGGTGTAAATCCATTTGCTGCTTATCGGATTTCTCTCTTAGTCCCCTTGGTTTACTCTGTGGCCATACATTATAACCGATTCCGAACGTTTCCGATAGTTGACGACCCAATAGTGGTGCCAGTTCTTATTTAAAGACTCAGAATCACTTGGATGCTTGTTGGGGAAATACACCACGAGCCTTTCTTTCAAATGCATACGTATGATCTATATATTTTATTTTAATTTATATTAATTATTTTATATTGAACGTGTATTGCGCCATGTAACAGTGAAGACTACTTGTTTGTTTTGTACCGAAGACACTTTTCTATAGGGTCATTAGTATCGTCATTTCTGCTTCGTCTTGCAGAAAATCTGCAACTAAAGACTTGACAGAAGTATTAGTATACAGTTAAAAACTGACAGCTCTGAGAGGAAAAACAAGTAGCTGTAGATCATAGAAGTGGCAGCTTAACCGCGACGCAAATCCGTCCTCGTAAAATATCTGATAGACACATTGCACTGGCAATAACGTTGGCAATAACAAGATGTGAGTGGAAGTGATATTTGGCATAAAGGAGTTACTGTAATCTTCAAGGTATACAATCATGCCAGTTATTATCGTCCCACTGAAAATATAATTAGTCATGGTCAGAGAACAGTTCCAACATTTTCTGTGCTTAATTGTTTTCTTCTTTCTTTCTTTATCTTTCCTGTATCTCTTTCTTTCTTTCTCGCCCTCTCTCTCTCTCTCTCTCCCTCCCTCCTTCTCTCCACCTTCCCCTCTCTCTCTCTCTTGCTCTCTCTCTCCCTCTCTCTCTCCCTCCCTCCCTCCCTCCACCTTC
>JAUTBT010001357.1:0-10695 GCA_032361225.1 Lepetodrilus schrolli | reverse complement strand
CCTGCCCTAAACTGACAAGTCGTGATATAAGTGAAAGAATCTTGAAAGCGACTTAAAACCCCAATTTAAAAAAAAATAATAATAAATAAAATAAAAGTAACTTTACATGTAAACAAAACTATCCATACATGAATATATGGTTGGACATCCTAACTTCATCCAGTATTCCAAATTCGTGACATACTTTTACAATTTGCACATTTAGAGAACATGGATTGCTGGTGATAATTTTTTTTTGTAATTTGAAAGACATGTACCATGCTTACTGCCAGTTAATTTTTTTGACTATCCAACTTAATTGATCAATTGGCTGAGTTTTGTGCATATTGAGTTGCTGTTACTATGAGTTTTAGTTAGAGTCAGTTTATGGTATCCCTTTCCTCCACAGGTCCAGACCAGGTTATCTTTCAAATTCTCAACTGACCACAACAACACATGGCTTGAATGATTACGACAACGAAGAAAGCAAGAAACTGTCGGATTCACTTAGAAACGTGAGTCGGAATCTCAGTATGATGAGTGCCAGTTTAAAGCAGTCGCTGATAGGAAAGGATTCCGATGTTTCACACATGTATCATCCCAGTGTCCATGACAGTCTATGCTCCAACATCACTGATGAAGAGTTGGCTCAATTAATGCACAGACGTCGTAGAGATGTAGAGAATACTTATGACGGCAATCCTAAATCAGATGAGATGGCTGGGTGGTATACTAGACCCCAAAACAAGTATTCCAATCAATCGCACTCATCATCTCCTGTCAGAGGTTCAACAGGAAGACTAGGGCAGCTCATCGATGAGAATGTGGCGTCAAATCGTCGAGTAGAATGCAAGATGGGGTATAAGCAACTTTGCAATGAAGATGCGCTAGCAGAGGAATATTTCCCCATCACTCTGGGATCGGCATACTATCTTCAAGCTGCAGCAGGGAATGCTGTGAGACAATTCTCATCTCTGCACCAGAGACGCGGCCGTACTCCATGTAAGTCCAAGTCCAGGACAATCTTGATGAACAAGTCGAGACGAGCTAAGTCAGCAGCTCGTGCAGAGGAGTTGCTCGATGTCGACGATGGCGCTTATAGACATGACAAGAGACTACTGACGATGACATCAGAGGCACCGACAATTGGTAGGGTCAGAATCTTGTGTTAAAAACTTACTTAAAATTATTATTTATGTTCAAAGAATTGTGTGCCATAGACATTTACACTTTTAAGAAAAGGCTTGAATACCTTTGCACATTGAGAGATCTTTTTAATGAAATTATTTTGAATGAATAATTTTCTCATAATAGTCCCATACTTGTTTATAAACAAATTATTGCTTCAGGTGTTTAAGAACCGATTTACATTTTCTCAAACTATTTTTGTGCGATTTGTTGTTGAATATTTATATTTGAACACCACTATTTAAATACTATAAATTCTGTTATTCTCACTCAGTTTCACCCACTCACAATCACTTATTCTCACCCACCCACTCACATTGTCTATGCTCTCACTCTTGCCCATTTATTCCCACTCACTCGCTCACTCACCTGATCATCCACTCACTCGCCCAACTCACTGACTCACCTGCTCAAACCCACTCACTCATTCACTCATTCACTCATTCACCCACTCACTCACTCACCCACCCGCTCACTAATCTCCCATTATTGCAGCATCTTCACTGAGTGCAGTTATTGGGACTCCCTATCAAGAGGAGCTGGCACGCCTGAGGAAGGAACGGCTTCAAATTGAGGAGGATCGGCTCCTGGAACTGAAGAGACAGGAGGAACTGGAGAGGATTCGTGGACCCAAACCCAAATGGTGAGACGTCACTTCTAACCTACTTGCAGTCTTTGATTCTACATGTAAAAAACCAGTGAAAATAAAACATGGGACTGTGGCAATTTGGAATTTGAACCTGAGTTGCTGGATTGCAAGTCCAACACTTAACTGACTTAGCCAAAGGGGTAACCCCACTGGACGAGACACGTAGGACCATCTTATATCACATCTGGCTATTTTTACTAAATGTAGGTGTGTGATATAAAGTTACCCCTTTGAATAAGTCAGTAGAGCAATGGACTCGCAATCCAGGCAGCTTGGGTTCAAATCCCAGGATTGACATGGTCCTGTTAATTAATAATAAAATAACAGTTTTTGTCATGCAGAAGGCTCGTATGATATTGTTGATCTCTCCTTACGTTATTGTTGTACAATGATTAGTAAACATACCAGAAGAGGATATTAATGAAATGGCTTGTTCCTATCTGCTTGAGTTATCGATTTGCAGGGCTATTGCAATACTAATGGATTGGAATGGCTAAGACTAGGATGGTCCAGTTTGTAGACGGTATATATATAATGTAGTAGTGTGTCTGCTTGTTGCTACTGTGCATGTGTACAGTTACAGGGGAGAAGATCTAGATAATTGGAGGAACTAATTTATAGAGATTAGACCACAAACAAATTATTTCGTCTGAAAAAAATAAATCAATAAAAATCAACATGTTCACAACTATGGTTTCATGGTTGTGACCCCTATATTGTAGAGCTATATTGTAGATATTAATTTATCTATGGATTTAATATCCATGATACCATCTCTCACTCTTTGAACATACAGATACACTAGCTTTGCCTCATTTTTAGGTTTTGTATACTGTACATTGTCTGCCTGTTCCAGCATTCTAATTTGATTGTAAAAAATATGATTCTTTCATTTTTGGGACGAACATTTCAGGTATGAGATGAAAAGTCCAGAGTTTCACTATGAAGCCCACAAGCACAACCAACTGATGCGCTCACGTGACAAGTGGGATGACCTTTTGACATACAGAGGAGATCTAATGAGAGCATCTAAAGATTTACACAAATCATATGAAATGTTACAAATGGCTTAATCATGAATAATGTATATAAGGCAACTTGTTTCATTTAATGTCTGAACATTCAAACGACAACTTGTTCAATTCTATACCAGCCCCGATATCAAGAGTACAATTTCAGATAGCATGCTCAAGATAAAATGTTACATGATAATTTGTTAACAAGACTTTGAATTGAGCATGCAGTCATACTCAAAAGGGTTTCCTAAAACGTGAACTTGATGAGTTGGCATGCTTCCAGTATCTTCTGTTAAACTTAACATTCAGTAACTATATGTATGCCTACATACTAGTCTAGGTTATATGTATAATGGTGTGGTTTCGATGATGGAGTATACATAGGTGCATATTCAAAACTTGCATTGTATACATGTATATCTGATGCTTTGTTATATTTAGTTTCTGATGAATACTTGGTTTATGAAGACGTCCAATATATCATGACTTCCAAGTACTAAATGTCCAGTGTAGGATGTAACAAGTCATAGTGTAATATATATATAAAACGTTTACCATACTGTATATCATGCATCAAACTAGTTTTACGAATTGCTTAATGAACTTATTATTTGTTAGTTGCACTGGTAGTATACGAATTTAATACCGGTATTTATTACTAGCATGTATACGTATTTCATTCCTATATGTAGTACACACGTGGTGTTATACAATCCACTGTCATGTCGTTAATGAAATGATAATCGGCAGGCACTAAAATCATGTAGCTATAGGGTCGGACAAATGTTATAAGTTATCTATTATTCTATATAATATGATATGCCAAGGTAGCAGTAATTACATATCCAAGGCGCATATATTAAATAAATTATCATCTATAGAGTAGAACTTGTTGCTGTGTTATGTCAGAAGGAAACCTACGTCTGTGGCACATTGGATAGTACCTGTGAACATGGGTGGAAGTGATAATGAACCAAGGATGGTAAATTAGTTCAGACATCATCTAACAAAGGATGAATATTCTTGTACAATGTAAATGGCAGATTGCAATTGGTCTGTGTTTGGGCTACAACGACAAGTAGGCCTATTATAAACATATATAAGGGCCAAGGGGCTAAACAAACATCCCTTGTAGTATTGATAAATGTTCATATACAAGAGTGTAAAAATAAACACAACTTTGATGGGACACCTTCCAGCATCGATACCAGAAGATAATTTGTTGACTGATTGAATTGTTGTCTATTAAATCCGCTTTCAAGCTTATTTATCTTATAGTACGACATGCATGTTTTGTGTGTATATCCTGCTTGTACCAGAAGGGATTCCTAACGGCATATGGTGCTAGCCCACCAGAACATAATCATGCCACAGAACATGGATATAAAACTCGTACATGTACATATACTCGTACATATACTCGTACCGACTCCGAGCCAACCAGTCTGTTCTTTTCCCATTTAACATAACCCTCTCCACGCTGAAGGCAATCGGACATGCCCTAAAGAGCAGTGACTGCCTAATCCACAGGGAGAGGGTTAAAGTAGGTATAATGCGCTGCGTTTCGAGGGTGGGAATGACGTGGCCAGGAATGATAAATCGGAACTGTTGACGCACTACCCTCCTGGTCGGCGCTCTAAACAACCACTACGTCACGGTACTTACTGTAAGGGAACGCATATCAACAAATCCAGAAGGAACCAGTAAAACCGACGGAACAGTAAATCGTTACAATTTAGAAAATGAGTCAAAAGTACACTGTTGGTCGAATGCGCAAGTGTCCAATCGAGAAATAATCATTCATAGATTTAAATAACTAAGATGAATACCAGAGCATACGTATTGTATTGGCAACAGAAGTAATAACGCGATTGTCATAGTCAGTAGAACTATTTTAATATATGTTGTCATACTGTCACAAAGTCTACAAATTGAACTCGATATACTAGTATTCATGAAGAGTAGTAAGTAAGGATTGCTTGGTTACAAATGTTAAAAGGATAAAACTAGCTGAAGAATGATTGAGATTATTAATTGGCTGGGTGGGCTGTAGATCCAGGACAATGATTTGCAGACATGTCGGGGGGACATGTATAACTTCCATCACAAAAACATTTACACTTGAAGGAAAGGCACCCTTCTCTGAGTCTAAACTTAGATCCACCAGGATATTTCTTCCCCTTCACAACACATCTCTTGCATGTTGCATACTCGGAATCCTCCGACTCGTTGCAGATATTGAGTGCACTTGCGCTATTGCATCCCCATTTGCCCCCACAATTACACTGGCAAGGGTAAATAAGACAGCCTCTCTTCAGCTTGAACTTGGTATTGCCATCATACGAAATTCCGTCCACTAAGCATGACTTGCATGAGCGGGCCAGGTCTTCACGAACCACTGTAGACGTACCTTGTGGCACTGAGGGTGACGTGCTTGCCTCCTCTTGGGGGCGACCTGTGGTAGATTCTGTCGTGCATATATTGACAGCAGTTTTTGCATGAGCGTCACAGATAACCGAGCCATTGCACATGCACGTGCATTGTATGGCGGTACATCCGATGGTATGTCTGAATGTCGAGTTACCCTCATACCATTGCCCGTTTTGATAACATTGCCGACAACCCTTGTTTCCTTCGTTCAGATCCGCGTCATGGTCAGGTTTTATGGTCTCGTTGCACAAATCGTCGTAGTGTTTTGTGCATGTGTATCGTCCATCGCATTCACACCGGCACTTGTCGATGGAACAGCCTTGTTTGTGTTCAAAGTCGGTGTTACCAGCTACGGTGGTTCCATTTATCTGGCACGACGTACAGACGGAGTCGGCGGGTGCCACAGTGGTACAGATGTTGATGACTTCAAGATTGCATTCCACGGCTCCCAGACACGTACATGTGCATCTTCTGCCTAAACATCCATGCGAGTAGACAAAGGCCGAGTTTCCCTCATACTCCTGTTCACCTACTACACACTTGCGGCAATCAGTCGTCATTATTACTGGAACAGGGGTCACGTGTCCGCCACCATTTGCCTGGCTGACACCATGGGACATAACATTGGTATCTTGTCGATGGGTGTTCGACAAACTAGCGTTGTCCTGCTCATTTCTGTCTGAAGTCTCAGCATTGTCCTGGTGAGTTTCATCATTCCTGGAGGACATGCCCTCGTTTCCGGTTTGACTTCCGTCTGACGTATCAGAATTGTCCTCTCGATGTTCGCTCAGTAGATTTCCATCGGTGTCACAAATGTTTTCAGCATTGCCCGTGTTGCACCCCCATCTGCCGTTGCAGTCACACTGACACGGGTATTGGGTGCACCCTCTCTTTAACTTGAAGTCTAAACCACCCGCAAAGTCCTTGCCATCCACCGTACACGCGGAACAGCCATCACTGCCAAGCTGAACATTGCTGATACTAGTCGACGGATTGTGCTGTTGGCTGGTCGTGCACACGTTAACAGCCGATGTTTCATCACATTCGGCAAAGCCTGCACACGAGCACTTGCAGTTCTTCACCGTGCATCCGTTCCTGTGTTTAAACACCGTATTGCCATTGTATTGTTTGCCTTCTAATGTACAACTCCGACATGCAGAACTGACCGTGGTGTTCGGTTCCGGGATAGACGTACCATTGCATATGTAATGTGCCTTGTCTCGGTGGCGTGTGCACGTATACTCTCCATTGCATCGACAGTGACACAGTTCAATAAAACAGCCACGTTTCAGGTCAAAATACGAGTTTCCATCAAAAGCAGTTCCATTGACATTGCACTCTACACAGTTCGCTGAATCAGGATTCTCAGTGAACACTTCGTGCAGTGGCTTAACGGTTACTCCATCCGTGGAGCATGTACTGCGAGAATGATTGTCTCTGCATTGGACAACCCCGTCACACGTACACGTGCAGTCTCTCGCCGTGCATCCACTGTCGTACTGAAAAGTTGAGTTTCCTTGGTAGGTCTTCCCTTGAAGAAAGCAGTCTTGGCAGTGTCCTTCAATATAGGTTCCTCTTGCCACCCCACTGTCATAATCACACATATTGGAACTCAGTCGTCTGATACAGGAATACCTTCCATTGCAGTGACAATAGCACACGTCCAAGTAGCATTTGTATTTCAAATTGAATTTCGAGTGACCGTCAATACTCGTACCTTCAACAAGACACTGCTTGCAATCCTCTTCATTTTCAACGTAATGTCTGTTCCTTGACATAATGATCTTAGGCTGGGATCGCATCGTCGGTGATGAAGTTGAACATGTGTCAGTGGTACTTTTCCCGTCACATTTCACGGTCCCATTGCACATGCACACGCAATCCGTAGCGGTACATTTCTGTATGTATTGGAATTTTGTGTTTCCGGGATATTTGTTTCCTTGAACCAGACAGTTCTGGCATTCTCCAGGATGTCCAGCATTACTATGGCTGTGGCGGCCTAAATCAGGAACCGGGCTATTGCCACATGTATTCATTGAGTTATTTGCAGAACACTCCCAGCTTCCATTGCAATAACACTGGCAGCGCTTGAAAAGAGTGCAGCCATCTTGGAAGTCAAAATACTCCTGGCTTTGAATCACCTGCCCCTTGGCATTACAATTTCTGCACTGATGGGTATGTCCTTCCTCAACGGGCCTAGGTTCCGGTTCGCAGATTTTAGTGGTGTATCTCTCGGGGCATTCGTAGGTGCCGTCACATCTACAGACACATTGATATCTTAGGCAGTTGCTCTCATACTGGAACCTAGAATGGCCAGGATACGTCTGATCTGCAATTTCACAGTCTGTACAACCTGTAGAAGATAACATGATTTATCAATACTGTTAAACAGTGATGCTTAATTTTCAATTTTCAGATGGGCTGGACAAAGTAGAATATCATTAACAAATAGTTTCATAAACAAGTATGAATAAGTAGCAGGTGGATATTTCCCATTCCTTCTCACGAGAATGATGTGCACTATATTGCCTACTTACTACTTCGCGCGGACGGATCTCGATGTGACGTTCTTCTGGGCGATCCTGGTATCGGTGTTGATGCTATCTGCGTAGGCCTCGCACTTGCTGTCACACTGGGTCCAAACCTTGGCCGCCTCCTGTGAACATCCTCTCCAGTTCCTGCAGGTCCACGTCCTCTCTGCAGACGGACAACTTCCTCCTGCCTCTGCCTCATCAGCATCTCTCGTCTTTGTTCATCCTCCGGCCCCGGGTCAGATCGTCCCGGGGGACCAAGTCTGGCATCTGTCGGTGTACCACCTCCCTCGTCAGTGTCCCCACGAGCTTCATCAGGCCCGGTGCCTTCTTCGGAATGTCTGCCGCCACCATCCGTGTTTTCATCATTCTCCGTGTACCAGTCACTCTTAAAAATACCAGATAGACGTATACTGACAGGTTAAGAATATACTATCGTACATTGTTATTTAATCATTACGTACGCGAAAACATGACATATTAAAATACTGCAGACTTCAACATCTCGGTGATCAACATGAACATTGTTTTAGTTTATATGTGGACCATTATCGACCAATGTCTTTTTCCGTTGGAGCAAAATGAATGCATAGAAAATCTCCACTGTGTGACGTAACGTACATAAATACGACCTCAAAGAAAATGTCAGAGGTGCACAGACCTCAAAGAAAATGTCAGAGGTGCACAGACGTCAGAAAATGGAACTTATTCCACCAGTCAGGTCCTCACCTCCCATTTCTGTTTCCTCCGTTGTTCGTCCCACTTCCGCCACTTCATGTGTCCACGTCGTATGTCTCCCACACCCACTCGCCGTCTGGCCGCTGCAAGTCTTGCTGCCGGCACAAGTTTCTTGGCTACTTTCCGTCGCCTCTCGTTCTCTGTATATTTCCTGGCTGCGGCTATCAGCACCGCCCTTCTTTTACTGCGTATCTGTGACATCCTAGCAGCACCGTCGTCGATGAACGGTTCAATGTGTTCCACAATAAACATACGCCCTTCTAACATTGATTTTGATTCGTATGTGAGTTGTGACCCTTCCTCTGGGGTATTTTGTTCGTCGTTTGAGTTGGCGTTAATTCGCCCTGCTGAAACTTAGCAGGAATATATTTTATTTATATAATAGGCATAGAAATCATAGAGACAATAATACCATTCATCCATCCATCTGTCTCTGTCTCTGTCTCTGTCTCTGTCTCTGTCTCTCTCTCTCTCTCTCTCTCTCTCTCTCTCTCTCAACATGGATTCAATTTACCATTTATAAATGCTCATCTATATTACCGGACTATTACTTCTATAGAATCTGGTGACCAGATACAAACCACAGTCATCCATATCATTGCAATTAAACCTTGGCTTATTTCCGCAACTCTTCCGTTCGTTGATCTTGGTGACCTATCATGAACTCTGAGTGATGCAATACTAGTATAGGCTATGTGATAGCCAAACAATTATAACAGTACTTTCTAGTAATAATTATATAAACTGATAAACAACTGATACTCATTCATTCCTTGTTGCAGGGACATTGTTGATATGGTGGATGAAATGACGACTAATATACACACGTACGCATAAGCACAGGCAGACACGCGCACAAACAAACAAACAAACAAACACACACACACATACACATCCCCCGCTCTCTCTCTCTCTCTCTCTCTCTCTCTCTCTCTTCTCTCTCCTTATTAACACTACCGTTGCTCCTTTATACACGAAGTCATTTCTGAATTAAAACAACACTATACTTGGACTACTCATGTCTGTACCTCATTCATAGAAGGTAGTATTACCTGTGGTTACAGAGAGTATACAGCACAGCACTAGGCCAGGGATGACCTACAATGGTAGGAACCAAGTCCGTCAATACAACAAAACCATATGCATGTAATTATAACGTTCGTACAATCGACGGCAGATAAACATTACGAACATTAATATATTCGTTATACATGTACACAAAAAAGAAGGAAACATATCAAAAGTAGCTTGCTAACAGTTTTAGAGTGAATGTTGTATTAATAGCAAAGCTGAAGTTACAATTGGCGGGTGGAAGAAAAATAAAATAGAAAATGACATTGGGATGTACGTTCAATAAGCAATACAGTTATCTAGATGACAATGCTTACCAATGTTTAACTATTTCAGTGACAAGTAATACACTAGAGGTTGAAAACCTTGTCGAAAACATTACTATCATAGACTAGTATTTGCAATATTATAATATATATTTACATATCTAGTTAAATTGATTTAATTGAAAATACATTAAGTTTGTTAAAAGCACGACAAGAGTAGTAGTACCTATATTTACAGACATTATATGGCATTACACAAATTATATTCAGACGATCTCCGAGGGCTATATATACGTTTATATACATTTATTAGATAAATACGTAGAAAGATGATAAATGAGATATTACTCTATATATTACCTGACCGGCAAACCACCTCCTAGCAACCATCGTGGAGATAAATGCCTTAATGCAAAGTCAGTGAAGTTCCAGTAACTTCACAACACAGTATACTTAATCAGGGCCCCGCCACCTTCTCAACCGACCCGGATCGTGGAACAGACACCGTCCTTTGGTCAAGCAGTAACTTTAGACATTACAAGGGCGAAGTTCCGCCTGGTAGCCGTAAAGGAAATTTCAACTTCCGGTGATAATTTGACCGGGCACATTGTTTAAAGCAGATGCTTGTTTACACTAAAACTGAATGACCGTACGTTTTACAGGGTCCTGTGTATATGTTCACCAAGTGCAAGGGTATCGGAGGCAGACATATTCAGGGGAAATTGAACACAGGAGAGCATGACGTCACATTTGTATATTTTTGTTTTCAAGACTGAATTTGGGCCTCGCGTAGTTATTTGTTGTTTTGGAGCTACCTTTTCTAATGT
>JAUTBT010001356.1:0-10695 GCA_032361225.1 Lepetodrilus schrolli | reverse complement strand
ATTGTTGTCGCATTTATGTCCAAAAGCTTGATGTCGCATTAAATTAGTGACGCATTAATTTCCTGATTTACAGTAGCCAATAAACCAACAATCGTAAAGAAATCCTTATTGAGACCTATTCTGCAACTAGTAGAAATATAGTTCACCATAATTAGATGGAAAACAATATGGATATAAACTAAATACAAACAAAACTGGAATTAACATAATTAACATAATTAACATAATTAACAAATGTATTCCCTACGTTGGAATTGGATAACGTTGCACAAGCTCTAGGTCATGACCTTCAAACAATCAGCATTGAGCATGTGCTGGCTCTAGCCAAAACCATACTAGTGACTATTGCGTTTGAAGCCTACCGCTCACAGAAATGAATGAAATAAATGTAACGCATAAACCTAGGGGGTGTACGTTACTGCTAGTAAATTGTTGGTGGAATATTGTAAAAATAATGGGAAAAAGAAATGGGAAAAATCGGGGCTACGGATCTGTAAACCAGGGGATCAAATAACTATAGCATTATGTAGAATAATATATGAAAAAAAAATTGGAGATGTAATGATGTCCCACTATGTTGGGAGCAATAGTCTAAAAGGGGTGGGGCTAATTATTGAGTATTTCCCTATTGATGGGGGGCTTAAATCATGAGATATCATCCTCATATTAAATTAATTAGCAGTTTATTATATTATCCGCATATTATAATTATATTTACATTTATCATATTTTTTACGCACACACGCACAAGTCAAGGTATGTCCTCATTCAGTGACTGCCTCTCACAGCACAGTTTATCGAGCGGAATTTTCAGTATTCTTGCTCTAATTCTATTTGACTAGCTCTAATGCTAATAATGTGTCTCTGGTGGACTATATGATAGCAACTGTTACTGGATAATATTGTATAATATACTACATATACCCTATTCGCATGCACAACATTTGCTCAGGGGAGTAAAGTTGCATTTACTATCATTCGAGACAATCAGGTTGACAAAATGCTTTTACTTATTAACATTATGAGTTGTGTTACTTTTTCTATTAGCTAAGATATTGAAGATGAAGAATTCAAAATTTCATATACTTTCTCTTTCCTATCATAAATGGCAAGACCGACCACTTCATTTTTTCTCTCTCGGGTTGTCAACTGTACAATTATAGCAGTGCCAAGCACTATTTGTTAAACTCCATAATCACTATTCAAATAAATTAGATTCATCAACTGCTAAGCTAGAAAGTGTGGTACTAGTTATATACTAGATACTAGATAACACCAAAAACACAGATTGATCATGTATATATCTCAATAGAACACGTAAGGGAAGACATAGAGATTATTAACCTCATGTCTTTAGATATCATCTATATCCAGCATTTGTGGATAATCTCTATGTATTGGACTGGCTGAAACATGAGGTTAATAATCGCTTTATCATCTAATGTCAAATACTTCTCTATAAGAAGAAAACACCAACGTGTGAATCGACATTTTACAGTTACGTGTAGGAATACATGCAGGTCAGTAAATTGTAAACCGCTTCACTCGTTGATAAATACACCCAAGGAAAAATAACAACGCTAAAAACAATTCTCATTTATAATACAACAAATTGTGAATATACTAAATATCCTCGATTAGCACATAGTCTCTGATCATAATTATATATAGTAGTATGACGTCATGTGAAAATACCACTCTAATTTGCACAGTTATTAGTCAGGCAAAGTAGCATGATACACGAAATATCTGTATACTTCCTTGTTCTCATAAACTTACTTGAATTCAATGTATATTGGTAACATTTTAATAAATACTATATTTTATATGTATGCACCTATTATCAATAATGTCCATATTCAACTTTCCATTAGATATAGAGGATACCTAACTGTGTTTGTCAAATATCATATTTTATGTCATCAAGTGAAGCGGGGAGGCTATATTTATCACGAGTAGCCTCCCCGCTTCACGAGATGACATTAAACATGATATTTGAGAAACACAGTTTAGTAT
Source organism: Lepetodrilus schrolli (assembly GCA_032361225.1). Lineage (NCBI taxonomy): Eukaryota > Metazoa > Mollusca > Gastropoda > Lepetellida > Lepetodrilidae > Lepetodrilus > Lepetodrilus schrolli. Next base: position 8,679 of record JAUTBT010001356.1, on the reverse strand, counting down.
TCTATTTATTATATACATCCGAAGTAGATTGACAGCAGTTGTTCATTTAGTTAGGATTATGTAAAATCTTCACGTAGAAACGGATAATGATGTCCCCCTTGAATGACCGTGATCAGCTGTGCAGCCTCAGTGCAGCTCGTGTACTCGCAACACTGACAGGGACGTAAACAAATTAGTGCGATGTAGCAGCACCAACTTTCCACAAGATATTCTATTTCATATGTATTCAAATTAATTAAATTGTTTTTATGAGTTTAATCCATGTAAACTGTGAGAAAATACTAAGCTAAAGTTCAAAATCTAATAGCATTTATCAATGTAAAATCCCGCGTAGTAATACAAATAAATGTTTACTGTTGGCAGAACTCCGAATGTCTAACAGCTAGACAGCTAATGTGTGTTTTGTACACGATGTACATCTGAAAACATGGAAATGTAAAAAATTTAGAAAGTGCCGTGTCTATCATTATCTATATGTACAATTACTGAATCAATCAACCTATCACAACTGCCCAACGACAAGTAAATCAGTGTTTGTAGTTTTCAAGCAGACACATTTTGTACCATGCCGTCTCGTAATTTCGTTATACTCAACGTGGTGATTTTGAAACCGTACATTGTGAATGCATAAAACTGCTGTAATTTTTATGATTAAACTACTAGTAAGTGATTATTCTCCAAATATGAAAGTACAATATTGCTATTATTCGCGAGGTACTGCAACTTGAATGTTGATGTTTCCATGTCTTATTTCTGAGTCACTGATATATTCCGCTATCCTACTGCCAAGTATATAATAAATGATGATCTCGGTACTCATGTTTACCTCTAAAATATCAGGCCAATATATTCACATTTTATCTCTAAAAAAATCATTCTAGTATTCTCATGTTTTTCTCTAAAGGTTTATGATAGTGTACTCACATTTTTACCTTGAAAGAATCATGCTCTTACATTTTACCTGTAAGATATCAGGTCATTGTTCTCGCAATTTGCCTTTAAACCATCATGTTAGTTACTAGCGTTTTACCACTGAACATTTGATCTCTGTAGATATTAATGTGATTCTTCTATTTTCAGGTTATCATCAGCAGCGTAAATGTATTGTTGACCATCCAGGACACTTTGTGGATCATATCAGTGGTTATGCCATCCTCGATAACCATGGTGTAAACATGCTTTCATCCCTGCTCACAGCATTAATCTCCCCTTACATTGCCATCTATTTATTTTTCTGACAGATTTTAGAGTTTTTAATATTGTATAGTTTTTTTTGTTTGCATCTTCATCAAATGTTTTTTACAGGTGATTTATCTTTAAACACATCTAATTTTTATGATGGCAATCTTTTTATGCACCATAAGTGGTGGGAGATGGGGTATTATCTTCAATGTGTATCCCACAGATAGTGCGGGGTATTCTCTTCAATGTGTATCCCACAGATAGTGCGGGGTATTCTCTTCAATGTGTATTTGCTGGCTGATAATAAACATTATTCCATAGGATGTCAATCATCTGGAACTGTTTTGACATTCTTCATGATTGTCCATGTCAATTTCACTCAATGATTGACATGTTTACTTTGAGAGTTAAAATAACTTCATTTCATGGTTTTCTTACCAGATATCATCGTTGAGACTCCGGCCATTATGTCTACTAGACCTCCATCAGATATAGGGAATGACCAGGACGGTGTAGATTTTCATTGTACATGTATGTTGAAAGTGATCATATTGACGATGTATATGTCTATGTATCACACATCAGCTCTGCTGAGACATGAAAAATGTCCTACTAAACATTAAAGACACTGTAATATTACATACTGATTGCTAGTATTGTTGGAACCAGTGAACATATTTGTACAGTAGTTGCTGTCTTATTACTTGTGTATTCATTAATCTTTGGACACCAGGAACTGTTGTAAATAGATAATCATGTAATGTCTGGTAATTAGTTTTATTTTAACAATAGGTACTCAACATTATGGGAACATTATTTCGCTATGCAATACAAGTCTTTCATTAGTAGCGAAATATTTTACTGCAGCTTCTACCATTATCTTGATCGTTTTGTGAAGCTCTCGTATCCACCCACTTCCGGGTAGAACTCCGAGCTACGCTGACGCTGTTTACTACTAACAGAGGAGTTAGATCACGTGGCCCAGGGAAGACGGTATCCACCAAAGCATCATAGAGTTCTCTTAGTGCATGTCTTGTTTGCTGATCACTTCGAGAATGTGAAACAATACCCCAGACCTGTGCCTATATGGAAGAGCAGAATATTCTTGAAATTGAAATATTTTCTTTTGATTAATTGAAAGATTCTCACTTTATTCTGGCGAGACATTATCATGAAAGAGCTGCACTGTCTGTGATCTCTGAAAATCCCTTTAACATGATGTTCTAGTAGTAGTAATTTTGTGGGTTAAATGGAAGTGAGGAAGGAAATGTACCAATTGTGAAATGCTTATATGTGTGTATCCAGTACATGTGAACATTTCTATTTGTTTAAAAAGTGTGATATGTTTATATGGGTGTATCCAATACATGTGAACATTTCTATTTGTTTAACAATTGTCATATGTTTATATGTGTGTATCCAATTCATGTGAACATTTCTATTTGTTTAACAATTGTCATATGTTTATATGTGTGTATCCAGTACATGTGAACATTTCTATTTGTTTAACAACAATTGTGATATGTTTAAATATGTGTATCCAGTACATGTGAACTTTTCTATTTGTTTAACAACAATTGTATATATAGATAATTACAGAGAATAAAGAAAATACTTCAAGTAATTCATATTTTTTATTGTATCGATAAGTACAGAAAAGATCATACTGCTAGATGATGAGATTAACATTTATTTAAGACCAAGTATTTGACTTTAATAGTGGCCAGTTAATTTATTGGCATGGTGAAAGAGATCAACTAAAATCTTATTCCAAGATATTTATATTTGTCTACATAATTAGTCAAGATAGTCATAGTCATTTATTTTAGGATATCTACTGTCACGTTTGGTACTACCAAATATACGCCGTATCTCACAGGCTTCCTTGGGGGGGGGGGGGGGGGGGGATGGGTGGAGAAAGTGGTAGTGTTAAACCGTGGGATACACGCAATTGGCCCGTACCTGTGGCATACCGGCGTGAGTTATTAAATATAAACACACTATAAAGTACATTGGCATGCCCAGAGGAAAATATCTGAGATGAAAAAACGGATTGTGTTTTTATAACAAACAGCCGTGGGCCAATTAATATATAGGTACAAGTTCGTTGCCGATACGACGAAGTAAACATATAATGTATAATTTTAGGTATAATGAACATTAGCGATTCATATCCAATGTGTATTATTCATACTAAATGTTGAACTGTTTATTTGTTATCTTGCTAGATTCTCAATGGACAAAATGAAACATTAATCACCATTCTCCACGCAATACATTCAGTCTCAGCCTCCCAATTGTATACTGTCTTCTATATGAAAATTACCAGTTTTTTGAAATTTTTCTTTTTTTTTCAAGCTAGAATAATGACAAGCCGTTTTAGTGACTTCGACGTCGTGGTGCTATACACATTTAAGAAATGTCGTGTTCAGTCCTTGCTCCTTTGCGTTAAGGTAAGAATATTTTGTTTTGTAGCTCTTTAGTTATTTTAATTGAAAGTGGCGTATAGACGTATATTGAAATCACGAATGCACCTTTTTCAATTCTCCCTAACACGAAATCTTGGGTAAACAAAGGGGCGGGGCTGTATTTTACTATCATTTTACATGTAAGTTGCACGTTATTTCCAGTTGTGTTGTCAAGAATTTCTAAATGAAAAAAACCCAAAACACTTTAATACAGATGTTAAAATTAATTATTTGCTATAGAAATTGGCCTTACTAAACAGGTGGTCAATATTGCTTGTAACTGTCCAACTAAATTTTATTCGAAATCGGAGACCATTATACAATACATAATTCAGTTAACATTTGGCCTTCTATTCAAACGTGGTTTATTTAAAATTACCTGCAATTATCTATAATATCACAGTGAGTTTGTCGATTAACACAGGCAATTACCATGCAGGAACGGCTATATAATGGTGATCCGTTTCTGTTCACCCCAAAGAAATAAATGTACCCGGTCTAGTGAATGTGGATGTAAAAAGTAAAATATAATAAAGATATAATTGTTCTCAAAGTAATTTCTTTTCAAAATTCAATGTATTTACATTATATCACGTATCAATTGCCACATTGTTAATGTTGACAGATTCGTGGATTATGGGCCTTTAACTATAGCATTAAGATGATAACCGGGAGATATATTGGAAATATTTGTATTCTTTTTCTATTTGTATTAGTGTGCTTTGTAATCAACTAAAATTATGTCATAATATGTGCAATGTAGAAGCAATGTTCAACAATACAATCTAATTGCCACTCAATTGACTCAACGGATATATTGTACTTGGTCATAGAAATCATTATATATCCAGAAGAATTCATTCATTCATTATTAGACCTAGAACATCAAGAAATACGTATATGATATGTATTTTGTATAGTTTATTTAACCAATCTGATATATTAACCAATCCAAATATTTCAATATGCAGCTTCTCAAATTAATTATTAAGAATATATATATACCAATTCAGGGAGCACCTCTATCTTTCAGTACCACATCTCCCATGTATACTCTTAACATCCCGGTAAAGCCATACATATAAATATAAAACAAAATTACTAGCTTCACAAACATAGAACTCTAACTCGGACATCAAGGTCATTGTAATATGACCTCATGATAATATTGTTTTTAATATTGTTATAAGTTAGAAACATTGTGTGAAATGGCTCTAAATGGGACGTTTTCCGGGAAACTATGTTGAAATATGTTCAAATTTCAGAAACATTGTTGATGGGTTTTGGCATTTGGTGCTGCATTCTAAAGTAGGTCGTAGTCCGTATATATTTATCATCGATGCCATTACAAATAGTCTCAGGAGTAGGCCTCCCACTCCATCAACATCGACCCCATCTTCACAGACCACATCCTCATTGACTAGACCAAACATTCTGGATCCAAAAATGTTGTCCAGGAATTGCGGTCTGTCTTCTCTCCGTACCTACGGCAACATAGGAGAGGGAGGGGAAGAACATAGGGGAGGGAGAGGAAGAACAGGAGAGGGAGGGGAAGAACATAGGGGAGAGAGAGAGAGGAAGAACATAGGAGAGGGAGAGGAAGAACATAGGAGAGGGAGAGGGAGAAAATAGGAGAGGGAGAGGAAGAACATAGGAGAGGGAGAGGAAGAACATAGGAGAGGGAGAAGAACATAGGAGAGGGAGAAGAAGAACATAGGAGAGGGAGAGGAAGATTGTGGGTGCCCGCACCATCACCATCACCCCAAAAAGGAAAACAATAATTTCATATACCATTTTTATTAAATTCGTCACCGATCCCGTTTTTCAACGGACGCCATGTTGCTAAAAAAAATAGCTGCAAGATGCTAAAAAAAATAGCTGCATGATGGCGTCGGTTTATGAGCTGGTTCGTTGACGAATTTAATAAAATACTATGTGAAAAATACACTTTCCTTCGAAAATAAGCATGGAGACATGAAGTATAATGGTTAGTGAATGCAATCCTATCTGGATTTCGTCCTGCCACGTGTATTTGTGCCACACGTAGTGATTAACCCAGCGCATCTGGATCGGACGTGTACTTTTGTGAATGCATACTACTGCGATAGGATGTCATCTAGATAGCAAACTAATAAAAGGGGAACGTTTTAGTTACAGAACTGCAGCTACATTATACTTTGCACATTTGACGTATCATGTTATACTTTGAACGATTGAAAATGTAAAATCAACCTTTGTGACATTAAATAATATTGACAACGATCCCCCTCCATATATTTAAACATCTCCATTTGCTCAGTAATCTTTGTCCATCTGTCATCTGTTACGCTACAGACATTAATAAGCAGTACTTATTAAAACAATAATAATGAAGCCTATGTATTGACCGAATAAATGACAATCAATCAGTTGGGATAAACGGTCACCATGGTCAGGCGGGTTACAAATGGATTCGGACTGCGCACTAACATAACACAACATATGCCTACTCCTGAATACATGAAATAGTACGCGGTCCCTGTGCACCACTAGATAGATATAAACTCGGCGATAATATATAGTTTAAGCTCGTATTCTGAAGGGACAGAACATGATGAACTTATACAATACGCTTACAATAACAAGATGATGCCATTGCTTCAAATTAATATTGAAGTACTAGTATTCCTAGTAATTTATGACAAATTATCATTGCTAGTCTAATTGATGTATTTCAAGACTTTGTCTTGGAGCATGGTATCCGTACACCCACGTTTAAAGTATTTAATATAGTTTCAATGGTGTTGCAGTGTTTAGTTATTAATATTTTTTAATCAAAAACAAAAGCGGTAGGTCCGAGTATAGAGAAGCACACACTTCGAAGTAGGCCTACTTGTCCTGGGTGTCCTTTAAACTTTCCATTCTCCTTCCAGATAAGAAGAGACGCTCGCACACCTAAGTTAACATTGCACCTCAACATAAATGCATGTCCTATATAGACCACCGGAGGGCACAATTCGTGAAACGCACGTCCCAGATGTCACCTGCTCAGATTCCACGTCCAGAGACATCTTCCGCGAGGCCTGACGATGTCCACACCCATTTGTGGTAAATGTTGTTAAACAAACGTAAGAACAAACAACTGTTGTCAAACAATATGAATTAACGTCCGTTCCCTGGGAGCACGGCAGTTGTACGTTGGACGCAGAGGTCAAGCAATAGGGCATCCCCAGTACGACGTTAGCTGACCAACATTTGTATACGTGGGAGGATGGGTTCTATTTTGACAATGATGCATTTCTGATCACACTCGGTGTATGGTCTAATACGTACGTAGATGGCCATTATCTTCGTGTACATATTACGGGTAGTATAAGCAAATACATGGGGTTTTATTTTCCCATGGATATACATCTATGGTGCTAATTTATGTAAGAAACATGGAATTGTGATAACGTACAGTATTTGTTTTAACAACACAATAAGAGGGGAGTATAACTGTCTTTACTTGGGTTTCAAGCCGGTCTTAATTCAATCAATCTGTCAACGTTTATTGCTGACGCAGAAGAATGTTTTTGGTATGTTTTATTTTGTTGTTATTTACGATTAGTTGATCGTAAGAAATTGTGCGAAATCAAACAAGGCCTGGATATTTGTTCTAACAGGTCAATATGTTCTATTACAGCACGTGATGATGGTATGGGAATCTCTAGTATCCAAGTAGGAGATACCTATACCTACATATTGGTGGACATTGTTTTATTGACAATTGAGAGCGATTATCATACATGGAAATACTCGCTACACAGTATCTTCTCGGTGTATTTTGTTGGTCTATCTCTAAAGAACATACATCCAACAACACACCATTAGTAATTATTTGTTTAAGTTATTTAAGATTACCACACGGTTCACGAGTGGACTATCGGCTGCTCACCAGAGGATATCAACTGTGCCCCACCTTTCGAGTGGAACGTATGTTATTTGAAGGAAATAGCAAGGTTTCACACGGAAACACTAAACGGTGTTAGTTAAGTTTTCACACAAGGTCAGTGTACTAGCACCAACGTCCTCCACACCCCCATTACACTGGTCAGTCTGTGTTGTCCACACTGACCACACACCAATGATATACTAGTACATTCAATTATAAGTTTGCTGTCGTGGCTTTGACCATTATGAATCTGTCATGTTTGCAGTTAACAATATTCTCTCAAAATACTGTATAGTGATGAGGGTATTTGGAGTACGACTGTATAATACATATACATATAGACCTATATATTTGACCTTCATTCTTCAGTAGTATGTTGATATCCCACTCATGTCGGATTTGTATACAGTAATATGTAAAAGAATATATAACTTTTATGGTTGAGTAATACATGACTATCAAATTAAATTCGCCAAAACGTGTATTATTTCTATCCAACCTGTTTTGCTAACGGTACTTCATTCGAGCATGTGTAATCTAGCATCACTGCTATTAGTGTTTCCCGTTGATTAGAGATACGTACAATCGTATCGTAGTGACCGTTTAATGACACGATTGCTGATATTATTTTCATCTTAAAGGTCTTTCCCAATCTCTTCATCGCCCATATGATTATGTGAAATGCATTAACTACGTTTTAATTTTCTATTTACGATCGCAGTGACGTAATGTATTAGTGTCTAAAGTCAATTGGAGAAAGCCTGGTAAACGTGAGGATATTTATTTGGCTTCCAGCCAGTTGACTGACCGGTGAGTAGGCCAGAACCAGAACAAAACGCTGACCGCTGTGATTTACCTGGTATGTGCATATCTGAGGGCGCAAGTACTCTCTAACATTGTTATACACTCTCTAACATTGTTATACACTGTTTAACATACACTGTCTAACATTGTTATACACTCTCTAACATTGTTATACACTGTCTAACATTGTTATACACTGTCTAACATTGTGATATACTCTCTAACATTGTTATACTAACATTGTTATACACTCTCTAACATTGTTATACACTGTTTAACATTGTTATACACTCTCTAACATTGTTATACACT
>JAUTBT010001355.1:0-10695 GCA_032361225.1 Lepetodrilus schrolli | reverse complement strand
TTCTTCTTTAATGACTTTAAAATGATATTTGGTGATAAATAGAATCTCACCCTCGTGTCTTGGAATATCAAATATATTAACATTCATCGATGAAAGTTTAATAACTTTCACGACTCGTGTTGATATATCTGATATTCCAAGACACTTGGGTGAGATTCTCTATGCACAATTGTGTGCATACTAAACTATTTACAGATAATTAATTTCCTGCAATGTTATGAAAACAGTGTCAGCTATGTCCATTGGAGTGTTGCTTGTTATGCCAAATAATACATTAGACTAATAATACATATCATGCAAAAGTTATAATTCATAAGTTTAGTTTGTGAAAATATTACACTTTACTACAAAATTAACATTTCTTTTAAACAATTTCAAAATTAGGATATATTATAGTATGTATATGAATTCCTGGTAGGCAAAAGGTTAACTCAAACAACCAGTCGTTATATTTTTTTTAAAAAGGGGTAATTGAAAGAGCTATCACCCTTAGTGTGCTATTCTGCAAACATCAAAGTAAGCGAGTTATTCATTGTTCAACATTGCAGCAGGAATCTTTCACCTATATGTGACGATGCAAATACCATAGATGACATTCCTTTGAAGAGTGCCAAGTGTTTGGAGTACTCCAAACAGACAATTTTGTCAATGGAACATCTCGCACACTGTGCGGTCTGTACTCGCTAGTGAGGTAGTGCAGACCGCACATGAAAGGTACAGTGACGTCACCACATCATATGCAACTCTTTGCCGCCATCTTGCTTGAGCGAGACATGTGCGAGTCGTTCCTTTCACTCAGTACACCGTACTGGAGTGACGTCACCTGTCTGTCTGAGAACAGTTGTCAAAGGAATGTCACCAAAGTAATCGCTCTCCAAGTCAATACATGCAAATGTAAATGTTTTTCAGCGAGTACCCTGATAGTAGCATCGTACGCGCCGCTGATGAGCAGGTTGTGTGTGTAGAAGTTCAGACACCAGACTCCCCGTGTGTGACCCTTCAGAGTCTGCAACAGCTCTCCTGTCTTGATGTCCCACAGCTTGATGGTTTGATCCATGCTCCCACTGGCTAAGCAGTCCTTGCCGAACACTACAGTCATAACACTACAAGATGGAAGAACAACGATGTACAACAACAGATTCAAACTCATCATCTATAAACAACGATAAGTATATTTTCACATTTCCTCATATCAAAGAATGCCATTTTCTTTCAAATATTAACCTTTGATAATAAATTAATGATAACTATTAATAGATCACTATTAATAATATAAAATGCTACTGCTGTTATCGGCCAGTGGGGTTACCCCTTTGGGGTATCAAAAGCTTATCGTTGAGTATAACTGTTGCTTTTCCATTCCAATAAGAATGCATCTAAAGTCTTGAAAGAAAAACAACATTGATGTTATTCATATTCGCAATTAACTATTTTTCTGCTGGTGGAAACTCAACATGCCCCATATGTAACGGAACCATGCCCATCCTGGTATTCGAGTTGCTGGATTGTCCATTCCGTTATCTGGAGATATCAAAGATCATGTCCAGAGCTATTCTGTACGAAACAGCGTAACTCCCAGGTAACCCTGAACTCCAACATTACTGTTAGACTACACCACTACTACTGTTGGTGTTACCTTAGAGTGACACAGTTTCATACAAGAGAGTCTAACACAGATCTACGACAGGTGTTACTGAGGACAATGTCATCCTGACCCCAACATTACGAACGTTCTTGAGTACAACTGCATGCTCAAGCTCAAATTTTACACTGGGATTTGTTAACAAACCTTTGAGTTGGGCATGAAATCGTACTCAAAAAGGTTTCGTAATCCTGGGGCCAGTGGTTACTGAAGGTGTTGTCAAGGATCCATACTTGTCTGTGTGTCCCTTCAGGTCCACTTTGTTACAGATGCCATTGGTCCAGTTGATCCGGAGGTACATGTTGTCTCTGAACAGCTTCTTCCACTCTGGAGCACCGTCTACTGGCACCTCCATCTTGACCTCGCTGCACTTTGACCTCCAGAGGTCATTGGTGTTAGCCAGTCGCTGCCAAGTCTTGCTCACCTGGGAGTCAAGGGAGATAAGCAATATTACTAAAAACATTTCAAGTCACAGAACCACTAAAGTAAACTTTGTATCTCTCCTATGAGATTGGGCAAAGTCTTCAAAGTATTGCAAACACCAATGCCTCAGGAATATGTCCACATGAGAACACATCTCCCCTTGCTGGCACACACATGAGAACACATCTCACCTTGCTGGCAAACACATGAGAACACATTTAACCTTGCTGGCTAACATATGAGACCACATCTCATACTGCTGACTAACACATGAGAACACATCTTATCCTGCTGGCTAACATATGAGAACACATGTCACCTTTCTGGCTAACACACAAGAGCACATATCACCTTGCTGCATTACACACAAGACCACATCTCACCTTGCTGGCTAACACATGAGAACACATCTCACCCTGCTGGCTAACACATTAGAACACATCTTACCCTGTTGGTTAAAACATACGAATACATCTCACCATGCTGGCTAACACATGAGAACACATCTTACCCTGCTGGCTAAAACATAAGAACACATCTCACCATGTTGGCTAACACATGAGAACACATCTTACCATGCTGGCTAAAACATAAGAACACATCTCACCATGCTGGCTACCACATGACAACACATCTCACCTTGCTGGCTATCACATGAGAACACATCTCACCATGCTGGCTAACACATGAGAACACATCTCACCATGCTGGCTATCATATGACAACACATCTCACCTTGCTGGCTATCACATGAGAACACATCTCACCTTGCTGGCTAACACATCTCACCTTGCTGGCTAACACATGAGAGCACATCTCACCTTGCTGGCTAACACAAGTTCCTGGGGTGTCAGATGGCGGAGAATCTTCAGAGCCAGATGTTCTGGGAGTAGAGACAGGAAGTCACGGTACTGCTTGATCTGGAACAGAAATAGTCAGAAATTGGTAGGTAGAGTCAGAACATGGAAGAAATAGTTGGAACATGGAAGTTATAGTCAGAACATGGAAGAGAGTCAGAACTGTAAAGGTAGTCAGAACTTGGAAGGTTTAGTCAGAACTATGAAGGTAGTCAGAACTGTAAAGGTAGTCAGAATGTGGAAGGTATAGTCAGAAATGTGAAGGTAGTCAGAAGTGTAAAGGTAGTCAGAACGTGGAAGGTATAGTCAAAACTGTGAAGGTAGTCGAAACTGTGAATGTAGTCAGAACTTGAAAGCTAGTCAGATATTGGAATCCAGATCCAATACTTGGAATCTAAGAGCCAGAAGTTAGGACTATTTAGATGAAATATAGAGTGATATTTAGGAAATTGTAATTATGAATAGGAATAATGAGCCAGAACAGTATCTAAAACTATGTCAGTTCTGTTGGCATTTGACTACTCACAACGAGAATGTTTGATATGAAATAATGTTGTCTGGGATCCAACTTCAGCAGCATCTTGTGGAAAAATTCATTCCTCCTGGTATCTGAAATAAAAAACATGTTATCAGTCTTAGACTGGTGAGATAAGTGTGCACATAACCGTACACTAGTTCAAGGCCACAGCAAGCTCAATATACTCAGATTCCAAGAAATAGTTCAATAATTTGTATAAAGTCCAACATATTTACAGTCGATATCTAAAATCAGGCAATGTGTAAAATGTTTGAAACTTTCAGTGCCTTTCTCTGAAATGATAAAATGACTCCCCTTACTTGACAGATTGACTGACGTGACTTTTTTTTAAAAAAATAATGAAGATAATGTGTTCTGTGTTATTACATATAAAAATATATGCAATCCTGTGTGAATATCTACAAAAACGTACGCAATATCTTCAATTGTTTTCATCAAACTCACGCCAGTCAATCTGTCAAATAAAGGCAGTCATTTTTGTCATTTCAGGCTTGTTAAACATTGCTTGAATGAATTGAAATTCACTGAAAATTTTATACATTTGACACATTGCCTGATTTTAGACATTGACTGTAACATATACACGAGTATATGGGGATGAAAATCATTGATAAAACTATGGTTGGCCTAAGGGGGTGTAATCACCTGTCCATTGTACTGCGTACCAATGCAGGATCTGCTGAGCTTCCATGGACATCGGACACGGTGGGATGGAAACCCTCTGGAAACATGGAAACAAACATAGACAGGCAGAGTGTATCCATGCACTCAGGACAGCAATTAACCCTCTCAATGCTGCAGGCAACCAGAGATGCCCTAAAGAGCATTACCTGTGTCTAATCCAGCAGTGAGGGGGTTAATGCCAAAAGTGGAACAAACAAAAAAATTATTATGATTCAACCCTCTCCCGAATAAATTACTCATTGTGCATTGTGACTTAATGTATCCGGGTAGCAGGGAAAGGGTTGAATGTTTATGACAGTAGGAATACGTGGTAATTAAGAAGGGCAAGCACAACAAAGACTAACAATAAATACAGTGTACAGAATTTGTCAGCTCTTTGGGAAGTACTTACAAAATTTAAAAGTTATGGATAAATTAATTCCAAGATTGAAAAATAGATTGAAATAATTACATTAACTCGTGAAACATTAATATTATTTTGACAGGTACAGGGCTTAGTCTTGTCAATATTGGAGAACAATAACTTCCTATGTGAAGGCTGTGGGAGTGGTGGCGGTCACCGTGGTGGGTGTAGTGCATAGGTTAGATTGTTGGACTATTAAACTGAATGTTCCGAGTTCGAATCCAACCAGGATGTCTAGTGTTTCCTCTCTGGTCCTGGGATAGATGGGTGTGTGAGGTATGCATGCACACAATACAGTTGTATCCCTTTGTTCCGCTACAACCTTTACTGAAACCATGGTAATACATAGTTGTGGGTTTTTCTCCTATCATAAATGGTTCAATATAAGAATACAGAAATACTGCTTTAAAGGCATACAATCACACGTTTGTTTACATATTTCATGGTCAAATGTATTTTTACATACAAGTATGTACATTTGATGTGTCTACACAAGTATATTGGGCAACCAGCTACATTTTCCACATATCCCACTGGTTTTCAATATTTTAATATGTATGTTATGTAGCTATAATGGTACCAGAGTTCGTGAAAGATTATATTGACCATTGTCAATGATTAGAATTATCCCCTTAGTCTATTAGACTAGAGGAAATTGAGATATTACAGTACATTATTTGGGTTTTACCGGAACTTTAAACTGCAATAGAATTTGACCTATCCTAGAGTGGTGTGGAAAGATATTTGGAGGTAAAAAAGCAATTATATATAAGTGCATGTACTTTGCATTTTCAACTCCAATTCTGTCCAAAACAACAAGTTATCTGTAATTGTATGTCTTTAAAATCCTAAATTAATTACTCACATTCCATACTTTGTCTGTTTACTCATTCAAAATTGACACTGACAACATATAAAAGCCAATTGTGACAGTCACAACATATGATAGCCAATTGTGACAATCAATTAAAATAGTTACAAACAAAGTGCACAACACTGTGGCCAAAGGAAGGACACACAACACTGTGACCAAAGGAAGGACACACAACACTGTGACCAAAGGAAGGACACACAACACTGTGACCAAGGGAAGGACACACAACACTGTGACCAAGGGAAGGACACACAACACTGTGACCAAGGGAAGGACACACAACACTGTGGCCAAAGGAAGGACACACAACACTGTGACCAAGGGAAATACACACAACTTGCTCATAAACTTACTGGAGTTCTTTGACTTGTAATTTTTCTTGGTGTTTCAGGGGTTTTAAACATTATTTGGAGCTTAAACAGAATAATGAGAGAACTGAATCTTGGACTGAATGTTGGGCATTTGTCAAAAGGGAATTGACACAAGTCAACATGACCTTGAAAATGAAATAGTTGACCAGTTGTGCTCTTGTGGTGCTCTTGTCATGAAGATCATACGTTTAAATTACTGCAATCTAATTCCTGTGCTGATTGCTAAAGCTGAGCAGGCAATTCCCATTGCCATAAAATGCAATATTTAGCATATCAAAGAAAATATCACCATGAACAATGTGGCAGATATTACAAACCAATATCAAAGGATTTCGAAGCACTATCAAAGAAATTATGACAGACAAATACTGATCATTAGTATATATTCCTGTCATACACATCTGTTGATCTATTCTCAATCCTATTCAATCATTAATATTAATAATATAAGTTTAATATTCAGTCAATAAAGCTCATTAAAACCATAATCAACTGAAACTTACTTATCACATGGTTGACTAAAACATCTTTCTTTCCAATGTTCACATATTAATAATGCTTGCACATGAATGTTACCTTTCTTTTCTTTCTTGATACTTTGGTATTCCACAAGAGCTGTGAGCCACTCCTATTGCTCCCTTGGTCTAAGCTAGAGACACTTCCCTGGGATGAGGTAGACTTGTATTGGAGTACTGCAGACGTCTCATCTTGAATATGGCGTCGGACTGGCATCTGGATAAACCTGAAACATTGACAGTTAATTATATTATATAATAATACAATAATAATAATAATAATAATAATAATAATGGATATTCATATTTAACCAGATCAACGCCCTAGGCATGCTCAAAGCACAGTATTCCTTCTCAACTCCCTGGGGAATATATAACCCATGCTGCCATTTTCCAGTGTGAGAAAAGTTACCATTTACATGATCATCTCATCCTACCGGGTAGCCATTTCCTGCTGGGTGAACAAAGCATTTTCAAACTAAGTCATTTGTCTACTATTACAACACAAGATTTTCAGCCTATGTCTCAGTGTCACACCAGAATAAATTACAGATATGTAAAGATTGTTATTAGCCAAAATGAAACATGGAACCCCCATTCATGCACTATTTCACATCGAGTATGCTTAACTTCCAACATAAACAGACCCCCTTGCAAAAAATTGTATCTACATATCTTACAGGCTACATGTTAACATATGAATATTAGATACCAGAATGATTTCTGGGCTGTATGAAAGATGTCAACTGTATACCCTGTAAATCAAGCTGGAAATGAATTTATCCAAAACTGTAATAGATCTATACTTTTAACCCCCTCCATGCTGAAGGCTACTGGAGATGCCCTAAAGGGATGTACCTGAGCCTAATCCAAATCGGGTTGTACGACTTTTACCAGGATACCAGAGTCAACCATTAAGATCGCTAAAATTAGCGCATATTTTGGAAGAAATATTTTATCAATTAAGTCATTAAGATATAGAGGATTTAACATGAATGGTAATATAATACTAAATTTATTAAAAGAGTTTAATAAATTCAGTAATAAATTAATATGAATGTGAGATTCTCTTGTGAAGTGCATTTCAAAAGTTTTAAAAAATGATCACCGCTTTGATGTTGTTGGATAATTGAAAGGCATGTAATATTCCCGACCCTTCCATTAGATTGTGGAATCTCCTACCTGAGGATGGCGTCATTCCGCGGAGTGTGGGACGGAAGCACCGAGTTGACGCTGGTGACACTGTCCCACCTGTCCGTGGAGTCTGGACAGTGGCGTGGTGTTCGAGACGTGAGTGTGGACAGCTTCAGCAGACTGGGTGATGACTTGGACGATGACTTGGACTTGCACTGAGAACCACTGCAATGAGATGACAAAAGCTGTAGAGGAGTGGTGGTGGGTGGTTGAGTTGGTGGGGTGAGTGAGTGTGTGGGGTGAGTGGGTGGGGTGAGGGGTGAATGTGGGGTGAGTGGGTGGTGTGTGTAGGTGAGTGGGTAGGGCGAGTGGATGGTGGTGAGTAGATGGGGTGAGTGGGTGGGGCAAGTAGGTAAAGGGTGGTGGTTGGCGTGAGTGGATTGGGGTGTGGGTGGGGTGAGTGGGTGGGGTGTGTGTTGGGTGAGTGGATTCAGGTGTAGGTTGGGGTGAATGGGTGTTGGTAAGTAGATGGGGTGAATGGGTGAGGCAAGTGGGTGGGGTGAGTGGGGTGGGATGAGTAGGCATGGGATGAGTAGATGGGTTGAGTGGGTGGAGCGAGTAGGAAAATGGTGGTGGGTGGGGATGGGGAAAATAAGTAGAAGAAATGCATGGAATAGGGCAGGAGAAATATGGTTGGGTGATTATGGAGACTTGGGAGTGGGTGGGATGGAACCGATACTATACGGGGTGGGGAATAGATGGTGTGTGTGTGTGGAAGAGTTAGAATTGTGGGTGGGGTTAGAGTGATTGGTGTGTTGATATTTGGATGATTTGACCCTTTTGGTTTGTGGATGAAGCTTATGTGTGATTGTACATGTGGACATGATACTAAAATCAGAAATAAAAGATATAACATAAAATAATACATTAAAAAAAATATATATATATATAAAATAATAATTGATTACTGGTACACATATTGTCAGTGTAATTAATCCTCTCTTAAGCCTGGATCAATCAAATAAAATAAAACACTGCAGGTAAAACATATGTGTGTGCCAACATACTCCACTTCTGGTCTACATTCATATGCAATAAATCAACACAGCAAGAGAGCAATGTGACAAAAGCAAACAAACCCATGAAGTTGGCAAGTAAAAAAAGCACTTAGAGGGATGTGTTAGAGCGATGTGTTAGAGCATATAGTGTCATTTACACCCACTTGAATACAGCCTGTATTACCCTCTGTCGATAAAGTGATTTATCATCTAATGGAAAGTTGAATATGGACATTATTTACACTGTTTTGCCATTTGTTTCTAAATAATATGTTGAATTTTGCCAAATAGTATGTGCATACATATAAAATAAAATAGTATTTATTAAAATGTTACCAATATACCTTGAAATAACCAGTAATAAGAATGCAATTCAAGTAATTTAACAAGTACAAGGAAGTATACAGACATTTCATGGATCATGCTACTTTGCCTGAACAACAACTATGCAAATTAGGGAGCTAATTTGAACATGACGTCACACTACTATTTATAAATGCTACCATATGGAAATAGTAAACAAGATGACAATGATAATCGGAGACTAAATTTAATATATTCACAATTTGTAATAAAAATGAGAATTGTTTTTAAAGTTGTTATTTTCTTTTGGTATATTTATCAATGAGTGAAGTGGTTTACAATTTACTGATCTGCATGTATTCTTATGCGTAACTTTAAAATATCAATTCACACGTTGATGTTTTCTTCTTATAGAGAAGAATTTTAGCTTGACATTAGATGATAAATAGATTATTAACATTATGTCTTTAGATATCATAATCTCTATTTATTCAATACCCAGTTCTCCATGTAGTGAAAATTCCAAGAGCATGGCTAATTTTATTTAATCGTAAATGCACTAACAATTACTATAAACTACCAAAATGATTCAACAGAAATAACATTACCCAATCTAGCCAAAATACAAACACAATTTGAACATCAATTCACAAAGACATAATTCCAAACAATTAGAGAACATAAATATTGAATTCTTTCCCAGTAGATTACCTGTTATGACCTTCACCAAGGGGAGGTAATTTTAATGATGATGTGTTACTGAATTTCTCCTTAACATCTTCATTAAACTTTAGATATGCCGACTTCACACGGAAATAGTCGTCCCTTCGCAATCTGGCACATTTTTCCTGCAAAAAAAAGTGTCAGAGATATTTTTACAACAGAATTTAATCGGTAAATTCAGTTATCATTAAAAGTGCACTATACATTTTCATTAATTTCATATACAATCTTTGACGTTAATACTTAGCATTTGGAATGGGTTTGAGCTGGGGATATTTGGCTCCAAAATATATGAACCATTTAAAATTCATACAAGGTCAAGGTACTCCTGTACAAAATGGTAAGCATAACTCCAACATTAGCCATAGACCTTAGTTACGCAGTTTTGTACAGTTCTACAAATGTATTGTAGCACTGCAATTTCATTGCCCTGACAATTATTGTACAGATACAATTGCTTCATGGAATTGGCCCGAGATGATGATGAGCATTGTGACCTTGAACTTGCGACTGGTGTGAGTGCTGATGGGGTTGAAGTCCACGTCGGGGTAGTTGCTACGTGCGGTATACATGAAGTCACGGTGTAGCGTTGGCTGCATCACCGTAAACAGGAAGCGGAACTGGATGTAGTTACTCTGACGAAGCAGCGCCTCTAGTAACTGACAGCGCTGAAATAAAGCGGAACTGGATGTAGTTACTCTGACCAAGTTACTCTGACCAAGTTACTCTGACCAAGTTACTCTGACAACCAAGTTACTCTGACCAAGTTACTCTGACCAAGTTACTCTGACCAAGTTACTCTGACCAAGTTACTCTGACCAAGTTACTCTGATCAAGTTACTCTGACCAAGTTACTCTGACCAAGTTACTCTGATCAAGTGCAGGTATAGTTGGATGCCACAGGACATGCTTATCATGGGATTTGAACCTGTTGCTGGATTGTGAGTCTAATATGTTAAGGGCTAACCCTGCTGGCCAACACCAATAGAACCATTTGATATCACAAGCTTAAGGCTACATTTTAATTTTAGATAAACCCGTCCCCTTCACACACACACACACACACACACACACACACACACACACACACACACACACAAACACACACACTCACTCACTCACACACACATGCATGCACTCACTCACACACACTCACACACACACACACAC
>JAUTBT010001354.1:0-10696 GCA_032361225.1 Lepetodrilus schrolli | reverse complement strand
ATATATATATATATATATATAGAGAGAGAGAGAGAGAGAGAGAGAGAGAGATCGAGAGAGAGAGAGAGAGAGAGAGAGAGCGATGTTTAAACGATTGTCTTTAGATATCTTCTATATTCTGCACTTAGGGATACTTTTTGTATTAGACTAACTTAAACTGTTCTAACCCTAACCTTAACCATAATCCAGGGACCATTTTTCGATAATTGTCGCATCGACGCGTGGTTTGGTGTTTCGGATGCACGCTGACCAGCCAGCGTAACCAGATCCTATGTAGCTCTTATGGTTCGACTTTATGACCCAGTTTATCACCTCGTTATATGTCGATTTAGGAAGGAATAAGACTTGTGACGTCGTTGTGAAACACTTGTTACGAGGTGGTAACCTTTAGGACTGGTTTAGAAGCTCCTAAATAGTTAGGAGGCCGTTGTGAAACGGGGCCCTGAAGGTTGCTGTTCGGGCCCGGTATCTCCACATGCTGGCAGAATTCAATGCATTTCTGTAATAGTGCATATTACCGCTTGCGACTCGTGATGTAAAGTGTAATTGCCGCGGGTTCTCTTCCCGTCTTAAACAGGCCATCGCCATAATGCTGAAATACTGTGCAAATTCCCAATTCAAAAAGAGAAACAAGCATACTTTCCTCTGCACCATATTTAATTTTTCCACGATACATCAATAATAATATTCACCTTGTACCAGAGTCTGACAGAATAGACGGATCGGGTGTGAACCGAATGATGTAGAAAAATATATGAAACCAATAGTTTGTGCGAACACACCTAAGGTAATCGGACATAATATTGGATACGTTTCTCTTGGATATGTATAGACATGGAGGGCATGTGTAACATGTCTACATAATTCCCACGTAATTAAATCATCGCTATCAATATGGAGATTTGCATTAGGGATATATGTACCAAGTGGAAATGTCCGCCCTTTAAGATTGAGATGATATGAAAGTGCTGCCAGAAATTCAAGTTTAATTAGGATTTACACACTTTTAAAGGCACACCATCAGAGATGTACAGTCCTAACCACAACTTGTCATCGAACCAAACAGTAGATGGTAATCCGTAGTATCCTTAGGGAAATGTCGACTTTAAATTGACCATTTTAAATAATGCAGCGT
This sequence comes from Lepetodrilus schrolli, assembly GCA_032361225.1. Taxonomy (NCBI): domain Eukaryota; kingdom Metazoa; phylum Mollusca; class Gastropoda; order Lepetellida; family Lepetodrilidae; genus Lepetodrilus; species Lepetodrilus schrolli. The sequence goes on along the minus strand of JAUTBT010001354.1, from coordinate 9,561 downwards.
CTGGGTCGAGCACTTCTAAATTTGGACGGATAATATCTATACGGTAACCATCTACACATCCGTCCATATTCTGAACTAGGGGAGATGGGAGGGAGAATGCTATATTTCATTTTAAAATTGTCTGTTAATATTAATGAATGAATACAGGAAATTGTGATAAGTATGCTATTTGGAAGTAGAAGGTTCAATAAATTACTGATGTACACAATTTTAATTTTCAGCTAGTAATTGTATGCATTTAATGATGATACGTCATAGCATACGAGGTCTACACCCAGTATGAAATTCGAGACAAGTATCTCTGTTGGAAGCAGCGGCAGATGCCATGGAGACAATTGCCAGTGATGAGTCCAACGGGGAGGAGACTACAACATTAGAATGCCATGTCGTACATATGCATATTCATAAAACCATCCACGACGTGCGGGACGGGAGCGGCGGAAGTTGCGGCAGCCGTGGTGCCACTTCCCGCTTTGCTAGCACCCGTAAATTTGTTCATGTTAAATCCACCTGGAAGCTCAAGGTCTGCCAACCACTGCATTCTCATCAAACGTTCGTAATAACGGTTAAACTGTTCAGGTGTGCTATTAGCGATAGTCATCATGTTGGTGTAGTCTAAATCAACAGGGTCTCGGTCAACTACCTTCTTGGCCGTCTTCTTAGGGGATGCAATTGCGGCAGTATGGTGGGTGACTGCAGTAGGAGAAGCGACAGTCCCAAGAGAAGCAATAGCAGCAGAGCCAGGACCAGAAGCAGAGCCAGAGGTTCGTGTATGTGATGCGGATTGACGAAGAAAGTGCGACAGGTCGGAAGTAGCAACAGGAGATCCCAGAGCACTGCTGCCGCCCACCAGACCATTGCCTTTTTCGCCGACGATGAAGATCTGAGCTGGCTGGGCTAGATGCTGAAGCTGAGCTGTCCGAGCTGGTTTGGTAGGATTGGTATGATAGGTATGGTGGGTATGTCCGGTTGGAAGAATGGATGCTGATATGATCTTATTGTGCGCATTTCTTGAAGAGTGCATGTCACCACCGAGAAAGATGAGAGAGCCCGGAGAGTTGGACTGGTAGCCGAGTCCAGAGAGCATTTGGTGTTCATTCGCTCCCAGGTACAGAACAACCGGTTTGTCATGCCCTTCGTTGCCCAATCCATTGTACTGAGGAAAATGATCGACAGATTTTAAGGCTTGTTCTATTAGGCGATGATGATCCTGTGTTTGTTTGGCATGCTGCTTCATGGGCGTGCGTGGTAGCCTTTGTCGAACAGAATGAACTCGTGGTTGTGGGAGTTGCAAGTCCATTACGTTAAGTCCAGGCTGCTGTGGTTGATGCTGCTCCAGAGGATGTGACGGCCTTTCAAGTATATATCTATGAGTATCCGGACTGGCTGGTTGTTGTACAATCTGATTACTGCCTGTGTTCTGTACATTGTCTATTGTCATACCATTGCCGGCCAGTTGTTCATTGCCTGGTTTCTGTACCCCACCAGCCATAGGCGCGTTACCAACTGTGGCAATATCGTTAAACGTTAAGCCTATAAGGGAAAGTGCGTTGATAATGTCTGGATCAATTATATTATTTCTGGTATATCTTGTCTGTCCATTACCTGATCTCTGTACATTTCTTGGCCTCTGTACATTACCTGATCTCTGTACATTGCCTGGCCTCTGTTCATTGCCTGGTCTCTGTACATTGCCTGGTCTCTGTGTATTGCCTGGCCTCTGTATATTGCCTGATCTCTTTACATTGCCTGACCTCTGTACATTGATTTGCCTCTGTACATTGCCCGATCTTCGTACATTTCCTGGTCTGACTTCATTGGCTGGTCTCTGCACACTGCCTGGTCTGAGTGTATTACCAAACTTCTGAACATGTCCTGGCCTCAGACTATTTGGCCTGAATGCATTGCCTTGGTGCGGTACACTGCCTGATCTGACTCCATTGCCTGACCTCTGTAGATTGCCTGGCCTCTGTACCGTGCCTGACCTCAGTGCGTTAGCAGGAATCCGAATATTTCTTATGCCTTGCCTTTGTGCATTATCTAGCCGCTGTGCATTGTCCGACCTTTGTAAATTGCCCGATCTAACATCATTGCCTGGCCTCCTTACATTTCCGAGCCTCTGTACACTGCCTTGAACCTGTACATTGCCTTTTCTGACTTCGTTCCTTGGCCTCCATCTATTGCCTCGCCTACTTTCATTGCCCGATATCGCGATATTGCCTGGCCTTACGACACCGTCTAGCCTCCGGGAGTTATTTGTCTGAGCAGTAGCGATCATCGTTTTCAGAGTAGGTTCACCTCGTGCTAGTCCTGGATTTCTCCCCCGTGGTGAGCGCGTCTTCGCGCCAGGAATAGGACGGACACTGCCATAATCGTAATTAGGAGAGTCCGTGTAACCGTAGGGATCTGAAAATTTAACACGGATGTTGTCATTGCCAATAATTCGTTCAATAATTAACATAAAGCTTAAATATAGCTTTGTAGCTGGTTTGTAACACCGTGTCACATTTATACACTCCTGGAGTAATATATAGAGAGATTATTAACCGAGTGTCTCTAGATATCGTCTATATCCTGCACCTAGGGATAATCTTTGTATTAGACGAGCTTCAGCGAGATTATCCCTAAGTGCATGATATAGACGATATCTAAAGACACAGGTTAATAATCTAATTATCATCTAATGTCAAGCTTAAATACTTCTCTATAAGAAGAAAACATCAACGTGTGAATCGATATTTTATAAAGTTGCGCGTAGGAATACATGCAGGTCAGTAAATTGTAAACCGCTTCACGCATGAATAAATACCACAAAGGAAAAGAAACAACTTTAAGAATAATTCTTATTACAAAGTATAAACATATATTAACTGCCCTTTATTAGCACATCTAGTTTCCGACCACAAAGTAGCATGATACACGAAATATCTGTATAGTTGCTTGTTCTATAAACTTACTTGAATTGCATTCTCATTACTGGTTATTTCAAGGTAATTCAGTAAACTTTCAATAAATACTATGTTATTCTATGGCAAAATTAGGAATATTTGTAGAAAGAAACCGGCAAAAACAGTGTAAATAATGTACATATTCAACTTTCCATTAGATGATAAATTCACTTACTAGTAATCGATAATTAATATATTCTTCTGCATAACGATGTATTCATATTTTATGAAGATAATACGAATATTCCCGAAATAAGACAATCTGGAGGAATTGTGTGTGGAAACTTACCTAAATAATATGCGTGGCTAGCAACAGCCAGTGTGAACAACGTGACGGCGGAAACTATCATTTTGAGTTCCCAATGCTTGTGTCCAACCTGAAACATAATTAAATAAATCATCTATGGTAGAACGTAATCGAGGGTCTAAATTAAGAACGTATCTTAGACTATCCTCTAATCGAGTCACTAAATGAATACAAAACAAGTAAAATTTAGGTGTTTCCCCTTTACACTGAGTCATACCACTTCGAGGTATGTCCATTAATTTTATTATTATAAAAAGCAAAAACAGATTACGACCTTATTTAGGTTTATACCGGAAGTTTATGCTAGTGATCCAAGCACAGTTCTATATCGAGGGTTTGCAGTGGATGTTTGTCTACCATACAGCCAAAAGGTTTTTGGAAGTACACACATGATTTCATGTCTGTCAAGTGAATGTACTTTGACGTTGTAGCTAAGAACTAGTCTAAAAGGAGCATAAATATCAATTTTTTTAAATATATGCTTGTTAAAATGCTCCTTTTCATTTATGATCACGAAAAGATCAAAAGGAATCATTGCATTTACCAACAATATTACGACCATTTTATGTGTTCAACAATGTAAAACAAAAAGTACATATACCCATTTGTGATTACCGTCCATCTCAAGTGAAAAAAAAGTACATATACCCATTTGTAATTACTGTCCATCTCAAGTAAAAAAAAGTTACATATACCCATTTGTAATTACTGTTGAAATACATATACATTAATTAGTATAGATGATGCACAACATGATATTTACAAATGCCTATCTTAATTTAAATCCAAAGAAAATAAATAATCACAAGTTACTATCATTAAAACATAGATGGGCCACATTAAAAATAGTATATTTGAAACATGCAATAACATATTTTACTGAATAATAACTACGCTATTACGAATATTGAAATCCAATTTGGAACCGACAATTTTATGAATTATGAAAACGTAATACCGGTTTATATGTCTATTTGCATTCTATATTTAGAAACACAACATTAAATTCCGTGCAATTGAATGTAATTCGTAAAAGAGTTCCCATGCATCGATGACAGAATAATTTAATTAAATTAAATATATTTTTAAAAAATGCCGTTATTGCCTAATTCTTCTTCTTCTTATTTTTAAATGCATAATTCGGGAAGATATTTCGAATCGCGAATATCCAACTGTTCCCCAAATACCACAATGTCCAGTTTGAGTTTACACATGAGAACAAAGCACTTATTGTGAATGATACGGTATATAAATGCAATTATTATTATTATTATTTATAAACATTATTTGGCTGCTAGGTTTGACGTAGCTGGTATTGTTATTGAAATATGAATTGTCTTACCAGTTTCTCCCTGTGCCAGACGGCGATCTCCTTCACAAGACAGTGCGGATCAGAAGATATATTTAGACTTATATACAGTGATATTTCAGGATTAGGTAAGTGTATTGAGGTGAGCTTGACCGACTGATGGACGGACAGTAGTGACCATCACTCAACTGGTCAACAACATGCAGAGTTAAGCAATGAGTAATACGGATTACAATAGGCTCTGTGTCTAGGTAACACTCGTACTTGGTATCGTTTATAGAAGTTGGAGCCTGTATACATGACGGGTAGGAAATACATTCATAAACATACATACTAATCGGAGGATTCGTTTCGAAACTAGTCCAAAGAACGAACAGATTTAGTACAAAATATCGCATGTTATACAAATCGCGATCGTTTTCGCCATGGACAAAACATACTTACACACGCTATGAACTTCGAATGAACTTAAAGGCATACAATCACGGTTTTGTTTAAATATTTCATGGTCAAACGTATTTTCACAATAAAGTATGTACATTTGATGTTTCTACACAAGCAGATTGGGTAACCAGGTAAATTTGCTGCATATGCCACTGGTTTTATTATCTCTCAATATTTATAGCTAGTAGCTTTATTGGTACCAGTAGTCGTGAAATGTTATTTTGACCGTGTTCAATTATTAGAGTTATCCCCCTTAGTCTATTAGACTATAAACAATTGATATATTTCAGTACATCACCAAATGATTATTCGGGTTTTACCTGAAATATATTTGGAGGTACAAACGCGATTATATGTATGCTACGTGCTTGTACCTTGCATTGTTAACTTCAATTCCGTCCAAAACGACAACTTAATCTGTGATTGTATGCCTTTACAATGTAGGAAAACTAAGCTTTACGAAAATCGAAGTTATAATTACGCCATCCCATTGCTCCTGACGATCATTATCCACGAGAGTCTTCCTCCGTCTATTTCCTCATGGGTCAGCAATGCTAGTGAAGTAGTTTGAACACATCATAACAGACTGTGCATTGCTACAGAGATGCTTGCACTTACCAAACCTAATGTATCATCGTTATGGCCAACAAGAAATGAATCCAAGTCAATACATATCGACATCAATGTAGGTGTTCACGTTAGTATGTAATACTTAGTATACTACTAATGTTGAAGCACGACAAGTGTCTTAATGTAAAACTAACTGCTCTAACGGGTTTCATAACGGGCGATTACGTACCGAGTGCTATAACAGTCAGCCCCAGGCATTACCTGACGAGTCTGGTGCTGTCAACCGTTATACTTGTATCATTTCTCATAGTATTAATCTACAACACAGTGTACTGAAGCTGATTAATCACCCAATACTGGCTCCCACAGCAGATAACGATAGCAAGTCAATAGAGAATACTAAACGAACTTCCGTGCGGCACCATCTTTATGAAACGAGTTAAAGCGAGATACCAATACTCACTCGTTTCATAAAAATGGTATCACACGGAAGCGAGTTTAGTATTTTATTTATTCCACTACCAACCCTGACATGCAAATGACCAGCTGATTAACTTTATTGCTGTTCGTTTTCCATCAGTTTAGACTGTAGAGCACCATTTGTAACCATAGCGGGTACAATATAGACTGTTCTGTTCGGTAACTAGGTAAGTGAGGTACAATATTTATACCACGTGAGGATATTGCTTTAGGTACATTATTGGGCGATATATATACTATATATATATTTTTTTTATTTTATTTTTATTTTATTTTTTACATTTAGAGCATCTTTCAAGATTCTTTCACTTATATCAAGGCCTCTCAGTTTTGGGCAGAAGGAAACCCACAACTCTAAATGTTGCAGTAAACTTGCGAGCATCGGCTGGTACTGACAAAAGTAATCAAAATCTTCGGAAAACTTGTTATCAACTTGTAGAACATCGATATCAAAAGACCCTCGGTGGAGATTCTGCATGCACCACGTCATCAGAATCGTGTTGCCGACGATGTTTACCACAATGTGCAGACATCTACTTCTTCGAAAACTCTGGGAATATAATATGTCCATTTGTCTAGCGTAAAACTCTACACTAAGTATGCTCATTAAAAAATGACAATACAAATTCAGTATTTTTAACATTTTGAATGTGTAGATTATAGAATGCCAGATCCTTCTCGATCATTATCTTCCCGGAAATCCTTACATCCGTTTCAAGTATATAGAAATATCATATCTGTTAATTTTTACTTAGTTTATGTATCGGGCGAGAAAGCGAATGTTTCGCCGGTATCACCGACTGGTACGTTGGCAGACAGCTTTGAAAGTTAATTTATTCGCGTGAATTCACAGAACCAGTGGAGTAATGCCAACCTGCTGTTGGTGTCACGTGCTGTTGGTGTCACTGTGTTGTTGGTGTCACGTGTTGTTGGTGTCACTGTGTTGTTGGTGTCACGTGTTGTTTGTGTCACTGTGTTGTTGGTGTCACGTGTTGTTGGTGTCACTGTGTTGTTGGTGTCACTGTGTTGTTGGTGTCAATGTGTTGTTGGTCTCAATGTGCTGTTGTTGTTGGTGTCAATGTGCTGTTGTTGTTGGTGTCAATGTGTTGTTGGTGTCAATGTGTTGTTGGTGTCACTGTACGGACATAACAACAATGTGTAGAACCATGGGGCAAAGGTCGCGATATGATGAACATTTGATTTTGCTTCAAATTGACATTAATGGTTGGATTTTTAAACATCATTTGAGTCGACAGACTATTCACACAAGACAAACACATTTGATGATTACATTTTTACACATTTGGACAACGTGAATTTTACAAATCGTGAATGTTTTTTTCTCTTATATTTTACAAAATCGTGAAAATTGCGAGTCGCTAAATAAAACCGTTTTACAGAATTTTATTTTAAATGATTTCAGTACATTTCTTCTGGCTGCATAAATTTCTCTTTGATGGTTTTGTCAATGAACAATTACCATAAAATATATCACTGTGTCTGCAGCAGCGTCGTAAACACTACCTGCGTCCTCTGTAGTACACACATAGGAACAACGTATAAACATAAAACATTCTGGCACCCGTTTCACAAAGACGTACTAACTTAGTATGTCTTTGGAGTGGTTACCTATTTATGCAATTACGTATTTAGGCTGTGTTCAAGGTAATATTTCGTTGATAAGGCCAGAAAATGACGTCTAATTTGGCACCAATTGCATCTTGTTTCTCTGTATTACGTGGTCTGTCTTGGTAGTCCGAATGTAAGATTAATGTAATTAATAGGCAGACATTTGATATATCCTATTGCCAAATCCATATTAGATCGCATTAGCCATTACAGTTAGAAGTCATCGTTATTGGACAGCAATAATGTGAACCATCTCAGGTTAAATGACAGCGTCATGACAGAAACGTTATTGTACACAAGGAGTAAAATACCGGTAGTTGTCTGTTGTAATACGACAGCTCCGGCGAATCACATGCCAAAATAAAACAAAATATTGTATTCAATGCTCTCATATATGTGTTTTTCTTCAATATATCCTTCTCAGTTACTGCCCTTCAGCGCACTCTCTAGATCGCCTGTTTCCTTCAGTTCCTGAAATGTAACGTACACCCATTTGTTTAATGATATATATTTATATCAACAACGCCATATTTAATACTAGTACATAACTGTCTGTACTACCTGCCTGCATACACTATCTGATGATAAACGATTACTCCGTTGAACATTATCCAGCGTTGTTCAAGGAAGCCAGTTTACTATATGGTTGGCTGGTCTTTGAACGTAACAGTACATTTACTTACCTAGAACGGTGGATGAAACTGACAGCACAACGTTCTCGCCATAACTACTATAGACTCCCCGATAAGCAGTCAACAACATATCTGCTACCCACGTCTAGCAAGAAACTCGCCATCCTGGCGTTATAGTATACTGCTTACCACAATAATCACCGATTCTTTTTGGAATTGGGGTTTAGAGTCGTTTTCAAGATTCTTTCACTAATGTCAGTTTTAGGGATGGAGGAAACCCGCAACATCAGTAGCGCTGAATGTTGCAGAAAACCTGCGAGTATCGACTGGTACTGACAAGACCAAGGATGATATTAACTGCATTGCCACTCTACAGACATCGCATCCTATCAATATCGCGTCAGAAAGGTAACTTTCGCGAACATTGATGCCGGTCCCCGCGGCGGGATTTGAACCTTGAACCTTTGGCTCCGAAATCCTACGTTCTACCACCGCGCTACCACCCGCCCCCAATAATAATCACCGAGGACAACAGTGTACTATACGTCAAGCTGTGACTACCTTAATGATATCCAGTCCTCCCAACAGCTCTCCCTTCACATATAGCTGTGGGTATGTCGGCCAGTCGGAGAACGTCTTCAGACTCTGTCGCACATCCTCGTCGCTCAGAATATCGAATGTCGAAAATGGAACTCTAAAGCAACCAGACATAAATGATAATCAGTTTATGATTATTGCTTCATGCCAAGATATCCTTCATCTGCCAATGAAGCTGCACATGAAGCTCTATTTATCGATACAAGCTGCTGTTATTTTCCGATTTTTTTTTAAAGAGAAAGTAGTATTGCAAATATTGCATGAATGAAAAACAAAGTCTTATATTATTAAAGAGTATAGATTGCTGCAATACGACCCCTGACCTCTAGGATAGTACACTTGTTTGTTTGATAACAGCACTGTTTAAGACACTTGAGTAGGCATAATTGACACTAGCAAGCAAGGTCGTACAATCTATGATTTAGCAGGTATATTTGTATTTACCATCTAATGGAAAGTTGAATATGCACATTATTTACAGTTTTGGGCCTTTTTTTCTAAAGATATATTCCTAATTTTTCCATATATTATGTGCAAACATGTGAAATAAGACAGTAATTATTCAAACTTTACCAAATTATCTTGAAATAACCAGTAATAAGAATGCAATTCAAGTAAGTTTATGAGAACAAGCAAGTATACAGA
>JAUTBT010001353.1:0-10696 GCA_032361225.1 Lepetodrilus schrolli | reverse complement strand
TATATATGCTGGTTCTCTCTCTCTCTCTCTCTCTCTCTCTCTCTCTTATATAGAGGCTCTGAGATCTTTTAAAATTAACACACGTATAATGGAACATACAATAAGATTCGTTGTTTACACATGTTTCGACATTTAACGCGAAGGTGGAATGGCGTGTACAAGTGGGAAACGACACAGGTGGTAGTTATAACAATAGGATATGGATCCAGATCTACATGAACGTCTTCCAGTGACCGATTTTGCCAATGCCATATCATTTAGTATGATTACATGAAGAGTCATGATTCACGGGGGGAGGGGAGACAAACAATTAAACAGTTATTGATTGTCACTAACTTAATCAACACGTATAACTCGAGCTTGAGCAATTAGATATGTTGTCGAACATTATTCAAATTAGGAGATATACACCATTATATTCTATGAGAATAATATCCGTGGACTGCCTATTCCTGTGTTATATACTAGTAGTTGCTTCACCAAAGCTGTCACTGTGACCATCAATGCCAATCTATCAAAACTAGTAAAGCTATCTTTATAGCTATGTATCTCACCGTTACAATATACCACACATATATTACGTACATTAGTGGAAATAATTGACATGCTCACTAACACCAATTATACTGATGCGCTCGTACTTTTGCATGACTAAATTCCTTGCCCCACTTGGCGCACTTCATCGCTTATTCGGGTTATCTAAAACTAGGACGGGAATGAATATTATTAATCAGCTAAGGTAACCGAATTTCTTGTTCATTGTTCTCTCGAATTAACGAGATCGTATGTGAAGTTTCCACTTTCGCCAGAAAACCTCTTGAACTGTATCTGGTACACGAATTAGCATCGTTTCTAACTCGATACCATTCCATCGCAACAATAATATGGCAGGTCCCGATTTCTCGAAACAAACTTGCGTGCGATTTTGCACAGCTGAGATTTCTCCCACTGACTCAGTGCTGTAACGAGTAACATCTCTGCTCAATCTCATTAAAAGTCAGATACGAAACTGATGCTCATATATTTAGATTGATCTCAGATGAGTCTGAGTTTTAACTCGTTACATCACTGAGTCAATATATAAATCTCAGCTGAGCAAAATCTTAAACTCACGTTTATTGCGAGAATTCGGGGTCAGAGTAGTAGAGGATATACATATAATACGATGACTTACACATGATGACGAACTGTGTGGCAAATGAACTGTGTTGTATATTAACTGTGTGGCACATGAACTGTGTTGTATATGAACTGTGTGGCACATGAACTGTATGGTACATGAACTGTGTTGGATATGAACTGTGTGGTACTTGAACTGTGTTGCATAGCAACTGTGTGGTACACGAACTGTGTTACATTTGAACTGTGTGGTACACGAACTGTGTTGAATATGAACTGTGTGGAACACTAACTGTGTTGCATATGAACTTTGTGATACATGAACACTTCATGTATCATCTTGATGGCCAGAGGTTACCTTCTTATGTAATGTACTGCTTTCTCCAAAATCAATGCAATATGCTATTCTATTATAATGGTTAATTAAGTTCCTATGACTATGCATTGTTTCTCAATGTTTGAGTAGACAATAGACATATGTGGATGTCGAGAGGTTGTTGTTGCTAAACTATTCAACTTGCACTACTCTGTGTCACACTTTGTTCTCACCCAAATATCACCATAGAGCAGATAAGCTGGAGAACAATCAGAGGTTAAAGAATTTCAGCGGCTTCTTTCAAGATTTGACTTTACAGTAAAATCTTTATGAAGTGGCATTTTTCTTCTTTATTTACATTAAAATGATATTTGGTGATAAATAGAATCTCACCCTAGTGTCTTGGAATATCAAATATATCAACACTCGTCGATCAAAGTTATTAAATCCTCGCCAAAACCTCGGATTTAATAACTTTCACGACTGTGTTGATATATTTCTCGTCGAGTATGGGTGAAAGATTCCCACTGTGACGTAAAACAATAATTCACTCACTCTCTGATATATTTGATATTCCAAGACACTTGGGTGATATTCTCTATGTCTTCTTTCAACATCATCATTCTAATATGGTTACTCGATTACGTACTGTTTCACTTACTAAATTGGAATGCCTACACCAAGAACACTTGTAATATTATTCAGTCATACATACTTTTTTCCCAGCTAATCTATAAGGTCAGGAAATCTGCAAATGTCACCAGAAGAGCTCTATTTTCACTTTATAATTAGAAGATTAAACGGAAATATAATTACATTTATGGCAGCTTCTGGTTGTGATGCCTATAACACTTGAGGTGTACTCCCGATTGAGGTGTACTCCCAATTGAGGTGTACTCCCATTCTAAGTCTTTTACTCCCGCTATGCACTGTATATGGAATTGGCCGAAGCGTCATGGTATCTACTTTTAATTTTTTTTTATCATCTTTATTCTCTTAAGCCATACATACTATAGGCATTGTGAGGACACGTTCACATAATCTGGCAGTGCGTTGGCATTAAAATGTGGACGCATAAAGTCAACTAGTGCACTAGTGCGTTGTAGGTACGTATCAACAAATACGACGATTTAGTGATTGTATAGCATATATTGATGGCATGTGAAATATTATAGTTACTATGACAGATTCAGATAAAATAAGCGACAACAGCTAAGACATTAACCGAGAAGTGGTACCATAACAGGATATTAATAGTCCAATTATCCCTTCTGGAACACATCATCAAGACGAAATTTACCCGCGTGTGCCAACGCTGTAAATATGGTACCAGTGGATGTATTTGATCAAGGAAGATTTATATGATATCTCCTTAACAAAGAACTACTAATTGAAGATTTATGTGCTGCGATCATATCTTTGTGCCTGCGAAGAATCATAACTGTACTACATACAGAAAATACATCGATCTTTTCAGTTGATCTCCGCGCAATGGTTTACCATTTAGCTAGAGACAGAGCTAGCACAAAGTGACGTCATTTCCCATATAGTACAGCCAGCCCTTCATTTGCTGTATCATTTTAGCCATGGAGGCATACCACAGTTGTTGTTTTTTTTCCACTGTAATTTATCATATAAAACAGTTTAGTTCGAGAGGTTGTTGTTACTAAACTATTCAATCAACTTGCACTAGTCTGTCACACCTTGTTCTTACCCAAATATCACCATAGAGCAGATTTTAACAATCAGAGGTTAAAAGAATTTCAGCGGCTTCTTTCAAATAAATATAATACCAATCAATAACATTTATATTTGAACTATTTACGTTCACCCTCTGAGACTAGGGATAATCTAAACATGCACTAGCTTTGCAGTAAGGCCCACTTACTAGTATTCATTTAAACAGATAAATAGAGGGGGTCAATCGAGTTAGAATTTGGCAAAATGCCGGGGAAGAAAATCAGTGAAAAATTAGTGAAAATCAACAACCATAGCTGGAATGCACCAGCAATATTGTCCTGACAACTTCACATTGCTAATGAATACACCTTCCTATGATATAGGTGTAGCGATATAAACTTAGATTGCAATTAAACTGCATGGAACCTACTTCATTTGGAACACACTACCATTCATATTATTAAACATACAAAGTTACCAGGACAGACAATGGAACGTATGCAAAATCTACTTTTTCTACCGACCACTTGGCCACCCTTTACAATGAGAAACTGTGCTATGCCCCCGATGCTAGGGAGTTATCAAGCAATATAGTAACGTTATGTATCATCCTTTAGAATGGGGGAAGGAAAGTTACAAAGTGGGGTTATATTTCTCGCACAGGTGTATCGTCTCCATTACACAGCACAACTATTAATATTATGGTAATATTTGGAAATAGCTTCAAGTGGATTATAGATGCTGATGGGGTACCGATCTAGACTAGGATGTTAGCCAATGAGTTGTGGTCGATTGGTCAGATATTTTCAGATGAGTTGTCAGATTACTGTAGTTATATTACACATAGGTTATAATGTCATAGCTTCTAAATAGAACTTCTTGGCAAGGTAATGGGAGGGAGACTCTTTAAGGGCTACGTTTCTGGCAGAGGGACAGACAGATAGACAGGGCGGACATCAGACAGAACAGGACTTTTCATGTCGCCACGCCCAGTTACATCCTATCATATACGTGACGCTCAAATAATGTGTTACTGACAGTTACATGATCCCTTCGTTAAATGATTTCGGCAACTCATGAGTAGATTTCGGCCACGCATGGGTAGATTTCGGCCACGCATGAGTAGCTATGTCGATATACTACAGGCAGCAAATATTAGAAGAAGACGAAGAAGAAGAAGTTTATGCTCAACGGTCACGCCATGGTACCATAGAGAACAAACAATACAATACAATGTATGCCATTATACACGTGTATTATAATGTACGTCCAGGCTTTCCATCGACACGGCTCATTGAGTGGCATGTGCTTACCCTATTTTACAAAGTAGTTAAGAAATCCTTTAAGACTTCCAGCTGATTGTAGGAGGAAACGTCTCAACATGCTCGTTTATAACTGATCAGTCAACTACAGTATGCATGTATACGTCAGTAAGAATTGACATGAGTATCGTCCAGTAATTTCTTCATAGTCCTTGTCAAATCCTAATATCCCAAGTCATTCGCGAAGATAAGTCATGGAGTAGTGCTAGAAAGTTGACAACTTCGTTTAAGGTTAGGATACTGCAATGGGCTACTGTAATCTCTCTATAATGGATATCTGCAGCTTAGTTTAAACATATTTTATTAAAGACGAAATGGATAGGTTACAAGTTATTACATCTTAAATGAAAAACGTTCCAGGGGTATCTATGTATAGCTATTGGTTATTGAATTATCAATTGGAAAGCACTTTTGGAAGCGAAAATGGTACACTTTGTAATTAATTGTCTACAAGGTCAGAGTTCACCTAGATCATCCAGATTACTAAACTAAATAGCTCCTTACAAACCTCAATATCAACGCAATATCGACTTTTTTCCATATCATCGACAGGTCCTGACTTCTCTCTTCGATATAAATCCACAACATTTGTCATCAGACAGATATTATCTATGTACACATTCTATTTCGGTCAGGAAAGAATTACTTGTTAGAATGGTTGGTTTTTCATGCAGGAAACGTTCGTAGATTACTTGGGAGCGTGCTCTTGAGTCGGAACAATAAATTTGATTAAAGTAGATCTTCGTAACATTTGGATAGGTTGTCTTTATCTCTTAATTAGCATCGCATGCCATGAACACTTGCAGAGTGCCACCAGGGGGCGCCCATATTGAAGTCTGCTCTACATCATACTTTGCGGGGGGAAAATGGCCGACGTTTCAAAATCGCGTCTGGCATTTATGCTGTAGTAAAACTGATAGTGTCAGCCATCTTTATTCCCGGTGTAAAGTCTAAGCGGGCAAACTCTGTTTAGACCATCTGCGGTAATTGTCCTATATGTGAAAGGTTTGCTTCTAATCTGCGATAGGATTTGTAGTGAGCATACACGATAATGTGGAGTATTTCTAGCTTTTCCCACTCATCATACTTGAATACGATAGTGTCAGTGATTAATATAATCTAGTATGTTCAACACATTCTCCGCGATACCGTAAATTTGTAATTTTATTATAACACATACATGATACAGATGATTGTGAAATAACGTTTTTGAAGGATGACCGTTAACATTGTTATAAACAATTAATAAAATTCATGTATCATTAATGTGGGTATTCCATAACACAGGCATACAGAAAATATCCTAATACTAATATAGACTAGTATTGTTTTCTCTATTGAGCATATTACATATGATAGTAGTATTTCATTGATTTAACGATGATCTGTTTATGGTTTGGCAAGTACAATTACAGATAACCAATGATGGCACTGTTTGTATACAGACATTGTAATACTTCTACTACTACTACTACTACTACTACTACTACTACTATTACTACTACTACTACTACTACTACTACTATTACTACTACTACTACTACTACTACAACAACAAAAGTGTAATAAACATAATGTCAGTATTTAATTTCAATGCACCAAATCCATGTTGAAAAGCAGGTTCAGAACACAACATGTTTTTACTCCGTTCAATGTATCAGTCTGTGTTCACTTTCATACTCAGCTCCCTGGGGAGTATGCAAACCAAAACATAGGTATTTCAGAAATAGCTTAAGATTAAGAATAATGTAATAAATCTATTGAGCATTATGGACAATAATATTTATTTAAAAAAAATTAAATTGGTTTCAAGATTCTTTCACTTTGGCTCCAAAGTCCAACGTTTTACCACTGCGCTACCACCCGCCTGGACAATACTAGTACAACTATTCCTTGAAAATAGGCATGTAACACGCTGAAGTTTAATTAAGCAGGCAAAAAAAAAACGAAGGTTCGCTATAGCAATTGGATCTTGCCACACAAAGAATACCGTCTCTGTATTAAAAACTTTTTTTTTTGTCACTCAAACCATGGGCGTAACTTAATCCTTGTCAAGTAACTTTATATAACGGCATAGCTCGCATTTATTAGGGCTAAATTTAAGATACCCACAAAAGATTCAAATCAAGGACGCGGTTGTTCAAAGGTTGTACGGAATCGTCCGTAGGCACGCGCCCTGAGGTTTTAAAATTTTCTTTTCTTATTATGTTTATTTTAATGGCTAAATCCGATTTATTTGCATCTTGTATGTTGCACCGACTGTAACCATCAACATATTGAAAACGCCAGAAATCAAACATAGGTTGCCTACACACTTGCATGGATATGTAGGCCAACCCTCTATACGTATACCTACAGACCGTCCAATACCAGACAATGCGCCCGTGCCGTCACATAATTTTGTCTTTAGAAATTTAACAAATTCAGGACTGTGACATTTAATTTTCCATGTGAGCCTGCACTAGTATTTTCACCATTGACTGCCCCTGTACAAGTAGTAACACATTGCCGAGATAGATCGAGAACCAAATATTTACATCGAGATATTAAACTGGTGTCTCGGCAGTCTAAGACGACTACGCCATTATTATTGGCAAGGTTGGCATTGTTACAGGAAATTGCCATGGCAACCTGATTAAATGGACATGACTAATGAAACATTGCAACGGTTGTGATCTGCGTGATGCAGGACCGTTGCATTATACAAACTACTGTCGAGGGACGGATTAAATCCATACACTTTCCATAATTATTATATTCAACGACGATGTATCACGTGCTCCTGACATAATTTTGTGTTTAAGACGAATGCAGTTATCATCCTTGGTCTGTCAGTACATTCACAATACACACATTTTGGGGATTCAGCGACATTCAGCGCTACGGATGTTGCGGTTTTCCTCCTGCACTAAACTGACAAGCCAAACATTGAAAGCTGTTCTATAACAAAACATATCAAGACGCGTAGGTAGTAAAGGTGTGGCCACACCCGGAACGATAACGATAACGCGAAAACAAAAGGTTTTGAGAAAATCGTTATAAGCGCAATATGTACCCGTATATGTATTTACGGATGTTAAGTAGGCAGAAACGATTTATCTGATCATTTTTTAACGTCATTTATTTAACAGATCAAATCCATGTTGTAAATGTACACAAGCGAAACTAATTTTAGACACGCACTCACACACACGCACGTCACGCACGCGCACACCTGTCAATCTGATATTGTGATTGATTAGAGTTCTTTTGATCGAGGATAATTTATAAATATAGTAAATCTCCTGAATATATAAAAAAAAACCAAAAAAAACACCAACGAACATCTATATATTGATTTTCTTCACTTCGGCATATTCATGTGTACAGTAAACATATAATTTTAAAGCAAATTGCAAAGCTTTCTTAGATAATGAGAACATTGATATTATTCTTCTAAAGTGCAGCTGGTATGTATTCATTATTCATAACGATATTATTTTGTAGGTTATAGGTTATATCGTATCTATGATTATATACAAGTTTTGACCACTACAACGGTCTATTATGCAATAAATCACTTATCAGGGAAACGTCTTCTGGAAAAAATAGTTTTTAATTGGAAATGACATAATATTATTATGCATAATATTTGTGAGATTTGCTCGTATCTTATTTTAATCAAAGTGCTGTTTAATACACAAATCTCGCCGTCATGAAAATATACCTACATAAATTCGTAGCATTTTCTATGCATTTTCTATCTTAAATGTATATATTTTAAAATGTGTCTTAAAAGAAATGTGTATCTATGTGATGTACGCTGCTCAGGTTAGTTAAACTTGTACAGATGTCCTCATTAAACCAGCTTTTCACGGATTAGCCAGTCTTGTAAGGTCAATAACACTGCACATCGTAAACGTAGTAGGATTTGCTTCCCCAATTATGAAGATAAATTGTAGTTAAAGAACATTTATTCCGTGTAAGTCACATTCGTGAATATCCAGACCCACCAGGCAGTAAAGCTAATTTCACGATGTAAATGTTGACAGAGATACGAAATAACGAACGAGATTACATTGGAGTTTTCTCACAGACGATAAATCAGGATGTTATTTTGAAATAATTACCGAATTATGATAATTTACAGATTAACTTTCAGGAATAACGAACTAATAGTGTGACCAGTACATCATCTAGTGCAAAAGGTGATCAGCAAACACACCCTAAGCAGCGTTGCATTTGGCTACAATTAAGTCGCATACATGTAATCAATTGTAAAATCTTCTGTATAATACAATGTATACTGAGGCTATCAATGATGCAAATTGTAATTTTAATTTAATAGAATGTGTAAAGTATGTCTTGCAAGATTGCAAGATACAGGCTTTATAGAGAATCTCACCCAAGTGTCTTGGAATATAAAATATATCAACATGTCGGCAAAGCCTCGGATTTAATAACTTTCATCGACGAGTGTTGATATATTTGATATTCCAAGATTCGAGGGTGAGATTCTATGTATCACCAAATATCATCTTAAAATCATTAAAGAAGAAAAATGTCGCTTTCAAGATTCTTTCACTTATATTACGACTTGTCAGTTTAGGGCAGGAGGAAACCCGCAACATCCGCAGCGCTGAATGTTGCAGTAAACCTGCGACCATCGGCTGGTACTGACAAGACCAAGGATGATAACTGCATTGCCACTCTACAGACATCGCATCCTATCAATATCGCGTCAGAAAGGTAACTTTCGCGAACATTGATGCCGGGCACCCGGGACGGGATTTGAACCAGGAACCTTGGCTCCGAAGTCCAATCATTCTACCACTGCGCTACCACCCGGGTTAGCCTATTTAGTGATAGCCTAATTAAGTGGTGTTCAACATGCAAAATGAATCTACCTGTATAGCAATTCTTCACGAATACGGATTAGCATGCTATCGGATTTACGTGCAGAAGAATCAACATGCAGTTATTGTAACGACGTCATGCTAACGGATTTACATGGCTATAGTCCGTCCCGATTGAGGAATTACTTCTATTATTTTTTTTTTAATCCACCAAAACAACGATTGTATATTTGTACACAGTTACATGTTAACGGATTTACGGATATGCTAATGGGATTTTGTTTAGGAACAGATTTATGAATTACCGATTTACCTTTTCGTATAGTGATTTCATAATACTAACTGAACTCCTTATTATCAGACATGCAATGCCTTGCTAACGGTGCGAGTGTGTGTGTGTGCGTGCGTGTGCGTGCGTGTGCGTGTGCGTGCGTGTGCGTGTGTGTGTGTGTGTTTTTTTTAGGGGGTTAGATGAGTTTCTCGCTGTGCATAGCAGAGTTCAATTTTTACATCCTCTGTGTGAACGGGGTTAGAGTACTCACCTGTACAGATATTCTCTCCTCCCCCAGCGACCTTTGTCCCGCCGGATGAGGATGTTGACGCGAATGCGGAGGAAGCACATGACGGACATGACGACGACGGGGAAGAGGAAGAAGAGGATGATGACGTAGTTGGCCACTGCCGTCGGCTTGAACGCGTCCGACACTGAAACAGGTGTACACCGGCCTGTAGTAGTGAATCCTTTAATACGGAGGCCCATTGACTCTTGTCATATACGCTACTATAGACACGTAGCGTATGAAAGAGCACACTGAATCCACGAAAACAGTTACAGTGACTCCTTAAATACATACCTTCGAGTTACGCCACCGGGCCCTCCTGTACTCTAAGGGTTACCATATTTACCACAGCAACCAGTGTCCTACATTGACCCTTATAATTTTATTTTCTATATGAGTGTATGTGATCAAAGCCTAAAATTAATAAAATAATATCGTATTAATGTTCGTATTCCAAACAGTAAACTAATAATTGAACATGACATTATCAATCTACTGTAAATCATAAAACTTTAGCGTCATTAAAGTTTAGCGACCGGCCTATTTCCAGCCTATTAGCGCACATAAAATTAGCGACTCTGTCAAAAGACAGTAGCATTTTTTTTTTTATGGCGAGTGCATCTAAATACTAGTACTCACAATGGTAAATCTCAAACAGAAGACCAGTAAATTCCGTTTTGTATGTTAGTAGTAGAGAACTCAGTGTCATGGTAACTCTGAAACCTCTGCATGCAAACTGATTGCTGCAGTCGTTTGAAAAGCTGAACGAAAACAGAGGTACTCTCCGACGAGGATGGATACAAGCTGGAATTACGGAGGTTTTGAACTTTTAAACATGTGAACTCCTGTGCCTCGATCCTGTGT
>JAUTBT010001352.1:0-10697 GCA_032361225.1 Lepetodrilus schrolli | reverse complement strand
CCCTACCCAATAATATCCGGGACATCTCCAACTTGTCAGCTTTCAAGATCCATCTAAAAACATTTCTCTTTAAGCGAACATACGATTAAGCGCCTTTGAGCAGACATTTTTTTCTGGATAATGCCGCTATATAAATCATGTAACTTTACTTTACTTTACTTTACTTTACTATTGATTGGCAAACTGAAAACTATTTATATTGCGAATGCCTTTGGCTCAATTTACATCAAAGCCACATTTAATGTAATAAGAACCCAGGACAATTAGCTATATGTCATAGACGTTTAAGGGGCGACTCATTCAATATATTATTGCAATGGTGGTTACTGGATAACATAGCTAGTGTGGGTTTTGGTGTGTGTGTGTGTGTGTGTGTGTGTGTTTGTGGAGGTAATTTTTGGGGTGTTGTTTGTGGAGGGTGGGGGTAATATTGGGGGTGGCACTGCGAGATTATTAGAGATAGGATATTTATCTAAATATATTAATAGCATTTACTGTATATAACATATTGTAAGTGGTCTCCAATGTCCTAAATCCGTGTATCAATTTCTAGGATGCATGACAAGCACCGGCTTGACTCTCTAGCTCTATGCTGAGTGTACATCTGATGATATCAGTTACCTGCATATCAATTGTGGTTTAGTTATCACGGTCTACGAAAGTCCACGTCAATACTGAGACACAATTTCTTATGTGTCACATGATGTGGGTGTTATTTTGTTGCTGGAAGGAAGTACAGGTTAATAACTTGGCTAACAATAAACCTTAATATTTTTATAAAAAGGTACGTTTTGTTTTACATCAATTATTGCTATTACCATGATTACATCTATTCTATTTTGCCTGTAAAATGTTTTAGGTACTAGTAAATCAGATTTATTTCTAATGAATATTTTTGTATTTGTAAATGTTTTGCATTATGTTCAATATTGTTTGTTTGTTTACAGTATGTATTTCTTTTTAGTGCTTAGTAACATTTATGATAACAGTGTCCAATGTTTTGACAAACTATTTATGAAAATATTCTCATCAAAGGACATTTAGGAACACCAAATTGATTACAAATTACATAATTTTCACTTTTCTAATGAGATTATTTGGTAATAAAAGCATCTCTCAAAATGAGCACACTGTTTAGTATGAGCTAACATGTTCTATTGTCTTTGTTTTTACATCAATGCTTTTTAAAAATATATTTCAGGGTTTAATGTTGAATTTTCCTGAACAGGAATAAAAAGGAAACATGACTGCAGCAGGTATGTAGATATATTTTTATGAACTTCTATGAAAAATATGCGAAAAACTTGAGTTTCAAATCTTATTTGGAGTTCAAATCTTCCTCATCTGCCTTGAGTTACTTCCCTTTAACTCAATAGATCATAATAAGACGTTTTCTCCTGGTATATTTTCAATGTTTCCTACTGTGACTGTCTAATTTCACACGGGGGCGGGTGGTAGCACAATGGTAGGATGTTGGACTTCAGAGCCAAAGGCCCCAAGTTCAAGTCCCATCCCAGGAGCCCAGCATCGATATTAACGAAAGTTACCTTTCTGATGTGATATTGATAGGATGTGCTGTCTGTGAAGTGGCAATGCAGATATCGTCCTTGGTCTGTCAGTACCAGCTGGTAGTAGCAAGTTTACTGCAACATTCAGCGCTATTGGTGTTGCAGGTTTCTTCCTGCTCTAAACTGACAAGACGTGATATAAGTGAAAGAATCATGAAAACGCCTCTAAACCTCAATTTAAAAAAAAAGAATCTTGCAAGCAGCTCTATACCCAAATACAAATAAATAGAAAAAAATGTCGAAATTCACACGATTTTCACATTTTCAGGGACCATGGATCCCAAGCGGTTTGAAGGAGAGGGACTTAATTTCCGCGCCAAACTGATTGGAGTGGATGATGTTGAGGAGGCACGCGGTGACAAAATGTGTCAGTTGTCTATGCAAAAACTAAAAGCTGCCGTGAAAACTGCCGGCGAGCACAAACAGAGGATAGTTGTTAATGTGTCATTGGAAGGACTCAAGATTATTGATGGAGTATCCATGGTAGGTATTTTAAAAATAATTTAACAAAAATTAAACATTTATTTTTTAAAATAATTTTGATTAAAAAAAAGTATATTGTGTACAATAAGCCAGCTTGGAATTTTTAATATGCGCAGAATATGCATGCCCATGTGAATATTCAGCGCTATGGATGTTGCGGGTTTCCTCCTACCCTAAAACTAACAATTCGTAATATAAGTGAAAGAATTTGAAAGCGACTCTAAACTCTAGTTAAAAAATGTTGGACTTCAGAACCTTCGAGTTCAAACCTTGCCTAGATGACCTGGGTTCCATTGCTCAGAACAGTTGTAGCTACAACTGATAGCAAGTCAAATTTTAGGAACCAGCTACACGTCTACCATAATTACCCTAATAATTTGTTATTGGTGTTCATAAAGTATTGACAACCAAATTAAAGTAGAAAATATGGTTCTAAATGAAATGGTAAATAAATGAAGAATTAAAAAAAAAAAAAAATCTTAAAAAGAATTATTGAAAAAAATTATTGTGTTGGAATGATTATGATTTGAAAATATTGGTCATGTTCATATTTTCATCAATGGATTTGAATTGTTAGGGTAATTATGGTGTCCATAACATGAAACACTTTTATTGCTACATTACTTGAGAATATTGTTAGCTAAAACAATTATAGCGATAATAGTGGTTTGTGCAACCAAATTTACATTTTTAGCAGGTCCATAAAATTTGATTTACAAAAGAAAAGAAAAAGAAAAAAGAAAAAAAATTAAAAATAACAACGTAAAACATTAAAAAGAACAATAGCTCCAACGGTATCGGAGCTCTGTCATCAATGTTCGCAGAAGTTATATTTCCGACACAATCATGATAGGAAACACTGTCTGTACTATCACAGAACCGTTGTCAGCCTTGGTTCATCAGTACCAATGATAGCAGGCTTACTCAGTGCTATGGGTGTTGCAGGTTGCGACCTGTCGAAAACTGAGAAGCCATGATATATGAGTAAAATAATGTTGGATAGCCACACCAATTCAATAAGTTAATGACGTATAATAAATAAATCAAGAAATTAATTAATGAAAATATTTATGATTTTAATGTATATTTTATTATTAATATTTTCAGGCTATTCAGTACACACATGCAGTTCACAGGATCTCCTTCATTGCCAGAGACACAACCGATAGTCGAGCATTTGGATACATATTTGGCGTTGGTGATGGCACCCACAAGTTTTTTGCAATAAAGACAGAAAAAGCAGTAAGGCATTGCATCTTGAAAATTTAGTTTTTTTCACGCTATACCCTCTTTTTGATTATATAAGCAACAGTAGTAAGAAGTAAATAATGTCCAATAAAACAGAATCTGATAAATTACAGGTCAAGTTATATATGTTGTGTGTCATTATGTACCATCTGTCAACTTAGTTTCAACATGGAAGATCTTAGTAACAGTACAGTATTTTCAATGCAAATATTTAAGGGAGATAACCACAGCTAAATTGTTCCCTGGATGGTAAATACTTTTAATTTAACCTAGTTGTCAATGATTGTTATAAACACCAGTCCACATTAATTGTTCAGATTTGAATGCACAATTATTTTTGAAATATTGCTTGCCAATAGCAGTAATAATTATAAATTATTCTTTTGCTATACGTATTTACCAGTAAATCAATTCACTTTGACTTTGTGTCAACCATTGCCTGCCTATCTTTGTTCATGTTCAATGATGGTTTATATGACTTTTTCCATCACCATTAATTTATTATTATAATTTTCTAAAGACTAGCACTAATTATTTTAATTTTCCGAAGTGGAAAAAATATGGTTGGTGGATCAGTACACCAGGGAATCAAATATCTATGGCCTTAAATATTATTTTTTATTGCTCTGTGACATCTTGTGTTAATATTCTGTGAAAATTAATTGTTTCATCTGTTCATTCATCCATCCATCTGTCGAAACTTGCAGGCTGAGCAGTTAGTTCTGACACTCCGAGACTTGTTCCAAACTGTTTACGAGATGAAGAAACAGGAAGTAGAAGAAGCCAAAAAGAAGCAAGAAGACACCAAGCAACAGGAAGGAGAAGAAGCTGAGCAACCACCTACAGAAACCGCTCAGGATGGTCAGGAACCAGTTTACCAGGTCAGAGGTCAAACATGTTATATTGCTAATATCATGAGACTTGTTTTCCTCAGCTGTTTTTCTTAGAGGGTTTAATGGAGTATTTTTCTTCAGATTTTGTGGAGAATTTGTAGTTTAGAAGAGGTTTATGTTAAAAAATAAATTTAAACAAATTTACTTTTGAGAATAGAATTGGTATAATGTTGTGTTTTTTTCTCTCCAATATTTCACTTTAGGATACTAACTTTTATTTGTCCACAACAGGTTCCATCTAGTGATGTTCCAAGTGTTAACGATAGCCCAGAACATATATATTCCGTAAGGAATGCGTCACTTCTTCTATGTGCTACCTCTGAAACTCTAGTTTGCTTCCGCTGTGTAATTAACAGTTATTTTCGGGGCTATGATCCGACCAGTTCGTACCTGTCTATAGCACCACACTACAGTGCTCTTTTCGGCCTATTGTTCAAAGTGTATCATAGATTTCTATACTTCTCTTCTTTTTTTTTGCCTGTGTATAGCTTAAAGTGTGCCCTACTTTCTTCTTATTTTTTGTTCTAGAGCTTCAAATCTGTCACACTTTCTTTCCGTTCTATTTATATACATTAGGTTATTTGGAAAGACTTTTTTTTCTCTTCTCAAAATACATAGATGTAAATATATATTATTTTCTTTCATAAACCTTTCTTTAGTTGATTATTTTAAAGTTTTATAGAACTAAATTATTTGGCCTATTCTCGTCATCACTATCAAATATTTATTAGTAAAATTCTTCAGGAAATATGAATCATGCGATAGCAAATTCATTGAGCTTTATGCTTTGTGTTAAGGTTCATAGTCCCCAATTATCGGTAAATAAGTAAATACAAGTAGCCATGGAAACTGTCTATAAACAAACCTTTATAAGATCAGGTCATATATGTGTCTTTTGTATGCTTTTCTTACTAGTATGCATGTTAAATGGTGGTTGTAGTCTATTTATGAAACAAACCTTCACAAGACTTGTTTCCCAAATTGATATATTTATGATTAATTGTATTTTTATTATTTACAATTTTTTAATCCAACATCTTTGAAATGCTGTTTCTTAATAAAAACACAAAGAGTTAATTATTTCATTATGTAGACTATTTCTTTCCAGATATTGTTGTGTATGGGTGAAAGATTCCTGCTGTGACATTATTTGCAACAACATCACTTGCTCACTCTTTTCATATGTAAACTTTACAAATCTATTTTTGAATGAAAAATAAGCCTTGTGAAATCGAATATCATTTAATGTTTATGGTGTTGGATGTATCTCCCCTGTCATGTGTTTTACAGTGAATCTGTCAGACATTTTCTTAAAAATTTTAAAATGTAATTTTCTGGACTAACACAGTTTCTGACAAATTCGCTAATATTCATTAAATGCATGTTTCCTTCTTTATCGTGGGCACTGTCACAATGCTATGTATATTTTTAATGTCTTTGTCTGCTTCCTTTGTGATTTTAAATTTAACATCATTCTAAGCTTTGTCAAGTATGGGTGAAAGATTCCCGCTGTGACGTAAAACAACAATTCACTCACTCTTTCTAAGCTTACTTTGTCCAGTCAGTAATTCAGTCCATGCCTTTTTTTCTCTGAAATTCCCAAAATAATCAATGATTTAAATCTGATGTGAATGTGATCCACTGTATGATTTTCCTGTTACCATGACTGCCAGTGCTTTGTTGCTATGGCTGCCAGCAGTTGTCACCATGGTTACAGTGCCCGGAATTTCTGTATAACCTGCAACTGGCGGTGGTTTGTCTGTGTAGGTCCCCCAGAACAACACCCCCGTAGCAGCAGAAGAGGAGAAAAACCTCTTCGACCTTGAGGACCAACTGGAAAACATGGAACTAGTGGGTGTTGCTAGGGTTCTCTCACACCTCTGCTGTTCTCAGTACTTAAGAAATACATTGGATTCATATAGATTTAAGGCCAACCGTTCCCCCGATTGTCACAAATGGGTGAAATTCCCTCTGCAATGAAAACCACTAATTCAATCAATCCCCAAATTTACTACCTTCAGTCTCCTTTTAGTCTCCATGTACTACAGCTAGGTTTACTAGTCTAATTTAAGTCCACTGCAGTCTCTTTGGACTGACCTTTGTTCACTATAAGCTTATGGGTTCATTACAGTCTTTTTTTAAATTTATTGTATGTCCTATACAATCTCCAATCTCATAGGTTTACTCCAATCTCATAGGTTCACAACAGTGTCATAGCTAGGCTCATTACAGTCCCTTGTGTGTCGGATTCAGTCTCTTTGCCCAGGTTTAATACAGTCTCTTCGGTTTACAACAGTCTCATAGGATAGGTTTTCTACTAGGGCCTGAACGGGTCCATTATTTCGGACTCAGGTACCGGGGTGTGGTGATGGTGGATTTGTGGTGGGTGGTGGTGGGTGGGGTGGGATGTGCGGTGGGTGGTTTGTGGTGGTTGGACCAGACTAGGACTTGAGTACCTGACTATCTGTGGATCATTCTTTTTCAAGTCAACTACAGTGGCTGTACATAAACACTACATCAGCTACAATGGCTGTACATAAACACTACATAGGTTCATTATAATCTGCTAGGTTTACTCCTGTCTCTTGTATATTCGATGCAATCTTTATGAACTGCTCTTAGGTTCACTACAGTCTCCAATGTTCATGACAGTCTCTGAGATTCTCTACAGTCTCATAGGTTTACTATAAGGTTCACTACAGTCTCATACCATTCACTACAGTCAAATAGGCTCACTAGTCTCATAGGTTTACTACAAGGTTCACTACAGTCTGCGAGGTTCACTATAATGTTCACTACAGTCTCTGAGGTTCAGTACATAGGTTCACTATACTGTTCACTACAGTCTCTGAGGTTCAGTACATAGGTTCACTATAATGTTCACTACAGTCTCTGAGGTTCAGTACATAGGTTCACTGTCGTCGCCTATTCCTGCTGCGACGTAAAACAACAATTTATTCATTCATAGGTTCACTACAAGCTTCACTACATACTCAATGGTTCACTACAGTCTTATAGGTTCACTACAAAATTCACCACAGTCTCATGTTCACTACAGTCTCATAGGTTCACTACAAAGTTTACTGCAGTCTCCAAGGTACACCAGTGTTATTGGTTCGTTACAGTCTTATAGGTTCACTACAGTCTTGTAGGATCACTACACGATTCACCACAGTCTCATAGGTTCACTACAGCATGCAGTCTCCTTGGATTGCCTTCAGATCAGCTGCAGCATCATAGGTTCACTACAGTCTGCACTACACCCCAACCTAAATGGAAAGATCTTTATGAATCCAAACTATTAAGGATTGAGGATGGTAGTTGCTCTCCCTTTCAACTGCTGGGATCTAATATCTCTCCAACTTATCATTTCACAATCTTACATGCTTACTGCAGCTTTCCAGTTTTTAGAGTAATGCTCCTGTCAATTCAGACACATTGTTTTTATTGTGATTCTTGCTTCAATAAACACTGGGCTGATACGTAGAGATTAATAGCTTATTAACCATTTCTTCAAGATTAATCATGTCATGTTAAAATATGTTCTCCATAAATGATAATTGGTTTTCACATTAATTTATTCTTATCCTGCCAAATAAAACAAACGATAAGATTTTATATAAATGACCAGTTTTAGTTGTTAAATTACTGGGAGCATTACTGTAAAACAAAGCGATTCCGTAATGTTATCTTTCTTCCCCCAGGCAATAGCTAATCACATTGTAGTTTACATAATTAAGAAATAATTATTGATAATAATAATAATAATATGGTTATGTACAAAAACAATTCTGAAGAAGCATTATCAAGAAAATGTTAAAGACATAGAGATCTTTAAAAAAGAGACCCGTACAATTGTTAAATTGCAGGTCATGCTAATTCAGCGTGCCATGTTATTTGATAGTTAATGCATGTCAGGCATTGGTTTTCCTGTAGTGGTCTGCATGCAGTTTTGTGGGTCTGTGTGTGTGAAGATCATTACACATCATCATACTTGCGTCACAATATCAATCATGCATTTAATTCTATCACGATATGTAAATGAAAACGAAATAATTTTGATCAGTTTTAATATTCAACAGTTATTACATTTTTAAAGCCCCCTTCTGAGATGTTTTTGTGTATATATGTTTATTATTATAATGCCATTGTGAAATGATATATATATATATTACATACTTCAATCTCATTAAAATCTGATTTTAAACTGATGCTCGGATATTTGGACACACTCTGTTCACTTGAAAAGAATGTGAAAATGTTTAAGGAGGGAAAAAATTAGATCTGATTTTAATTAGATTGCTTGAAGTTATTTTGGACAGTCTTGAAAGCATTGTCATGTTTGGGTGAAATATTCTCGCTGTGATGTAAAGCACTAATTCAATCAAAATATTGAAACCAGTTCTAAGCCACAATTTAAAAAAATAAAAAAAATAAAGCAAACAAATCCATAATGGATAACTAAAACAACAGCCGAAATTAATCATCTTTTTTCTTTCTGCAGCAAATGAGTTCTTTTGACAACATGTTCGACAGTAGTGCTGATGCCGCCAAGACAACCACAGATCCGTGGGGCACAGGTGCCAAGTCGCAGCCCGGCGAGGCACCGCAGAGCTCCACGTCTGGACTTGAGGACCTGGCGGGACTGGACGATGGCTTCAAGGCTCCCAGTCAGTTCCCCCCTGCAGGACAAGGATTCGGGGCACCCTCGTCGAATCCCTTCGGAAATACTGGTCAGCCGCTAGGAGGAGGAGGTCAAGCTTTTGGACAGCCAGCCACCACAATGGGCCAGGGATTCGGCCAGCCGGTAACGACCATGAATCAAGCGTTTGGTCAGCCGGGACCAGCCGCCGGGAGCCAGGCGTTCGGTCAACCAGGAACCACAGCTGGGAACCAACTATTCGGTCAGCCGGGAGCTGGAGCAGGAAACCAGCTGTTTGGTCAACCAGGAGCATTTGGGCCTGGACCAGGGGCAATGGCACCAGGTGTGGCATTCGGGATGCCTGGCACTCCAATGCCAGGAACTCAGGTAAAATTTCAAGTGGTAGCCAAAGGTCCTGGGTTCAAAGTTAACTCCATGTATTTAGGTGCTAATGATTATTTTGTAATTAATATATTTATAATAACTATCAAAGTACAGAGTGGAATGCAAACATGATATATTCGAAATACAGAAATACTGAGATTAGCAATACATGTAGCCTACAATACTGAAATTTGCTGATTTCAAGTATGGCATGTCAGTCCAATAAATTCAATTTTCCATCCATTCCAGCCACAAGTACGTCCTAGCTTTGGTCAGGCTGCACCAGGCTTTGGGCAGCCAGCCCAGGCAGCTTTTGGGCAGCCAGCAGCAGCCTTCCCAGTAGGCCAGCCGGCAGCAGCCACACCTCAAGCTGGCTTCAACGCCTTCGGAGCTCCAGCCTTTCCATCAGCTGGTGGTCAACAGGCTGCTCAGCAGAACATGTTCCCTCAGGCTGAGCCTGATCCCAACATACTGGCCCCGTTGGTCATCAACGAACCCAAGACAGAAGAAGTCGTCGAGGAGCCTCCCAAAAAGGATGCCTTTGCAGATCTGGTCAACATCGGAGGAACGGACCCTCGGAAAACTCCCAAGGATATTTTCCAGGAAATGAGCACTCCTCCCAAGAGGACTCTGAACGAGCTGAAGGTGGAGGGCGATGTACCGAGGAGCCCGTCCCCTGGGGTGCCGTCTCCAGGCGCCGTGCAACAGGCAAGTGATCCATTCGGGCCTGTTGACAAGGAGTCCGAGCAACTTCCTGGACTGTCGCACTCCTCCGAAGACCCGTTTGACACTTCACACGTGCACATTCCCCATCCGACGTCACAACCCTCATCATCATCATCCTCCCCCTTCTCCTCCTCCAAAGCACAAGACCGCGACCCGTTCTTGCCTTCATCTGCACAGCCAGATAAACTTACCTGTGATAATACTCAGAGTCGGCCGACACCTGTCGCCGACGACTCGAAGCATAAACAGTCGCAGCCGAAAAAACCCACAAATTTAACCAACGGCGAGGTTCCAGGATTCTCCAGCACCTTTAACTTACCTTCCCCCGATGAGCCTCCACCCCCTCTCCCTGGGGAGGGGACAATCACGATGCCCGTCCGAGCACCCCCTCCACCTCCTCCGAGACCCAAGCACGAGATCAATGCAACAGTGGCTCGACCGCGACCGGTGCCGAAACCCCGCACAACCTCGTCCACAGACTCTTCGCCTACGACTCGTGACCCATTCAGTGCACCCCCACCAATACCCCCACCCAAACCCTCACAGACCACCTCCACCCAGAGTGACCCCTTTGCACCAAGTTCCGGCACGGATCCATTCCCACCCCCAAAGACTGCCACTCCCACGGGGAAATCGATAGACCCATTCAGTGCACCCCCACCCCCAAAGACTGCCACACCCACGGGGAAATCGATAGACCCATTCAGTGCACCCCCGCCCACAAAGACTGCCGCACCCACGGGGAAATCGATA